>QJPP01003999.1:0-101043 GCA_003996215.1 Jaltomata sinuosa | reverse complement strand
CGAGCTAGAGTTCATCGATATGTGCGTGGCCTTAAGGATGAATTGATTAAGGGATTAACAATAGCAGCCACACAAGAGGATATGAATATTTCTAAGATACAGGCTATTGCTCAGACTGCAGAGGATCTTGAAGTACAAATTGGAGATAACCAGAGCCGAGAAAGGTATCAGAATAAGAGGGCTAGATCTACTGGGTCCTATGTAGAGCCACGAGGTAATGTTAGGCCACATTTTAATAGGCGATCACCCTACCCTACTAGTGGTGCCCCATATCAGTTGCAAAGGCAGAGGTATGATCGTTTTTCTCAGACTGGACCAGGCCATAGTTCAGGTGCATCCAGTTTCTATCGCCAGGGGCATTCAGGTCAGATGAGGCCACCTTTGCCACCTTGTGTTCGGTGCGGTAGGAAGCATCTTGGGATATGTCGCCTGGGTTCGGATACTTGTTATTCGTGTGGGCATCCTGGTCACTTTATGCGAGACTGTCCGAGTAGAGGTAGGAGTGAGATATCCCATCCTACAGGGTCGATGGCAGCTTCTTCATCTACTATTCGTCCCCCAAGGACAGGACAACAGGCTACACCAGGTCGTGGAAGAGGTAGAGGAGGAGGCGGAGCATCCAGTTCAGGCAGTGGTCAGAATCGCACTTATGCTCTAGCCGGTCGCCAGGACTTGGAATCGTCACCTGATGTTGTTACAGGTACATTGACTATTTTTAATCATGCTGTTTATGCACTTATAGATCCTGGCTCTACTCTTTCATATGTTACCCCGCTCGTTGCTGGTAAGTTGGGGTAGGCCCTGAGTTATTGCCTAGACCATTTGTTGTATCTACGCCAGTTGGTGAATCTATTATAGCTAGACGAGTTTATCGAGATTGTGCAGTGTGGATTTATGACCATCTCACTTCAGCTGATCTAATCGAATTAGATATGATTGACTTCGATGTCATTATGGGCATGGATTGGTTAGCTGCATGTTATGCTAATATCGATTGTAGAAATAAGGTTGTCAAATTCCATTTTTCGGAAAAAACAATCCTGGAGTGGAAAGGTAATGCTGCCACGCCAAGGGGTAGGTTTATTTCCTACCTTAAAGCCCAGAAAATGATTTCTAAAGGCTATATTTATCATTTAGTCCGAGTACAAAGCACAGAGGATGGACCAGTGACTCCTCAATCGGTTCCCGTGGTGAGTCAATTTCTAGATGTATTCCCAGATGAGCTTCCAGGAATCCCTCCAGAAAGGGAAATTGAGTTTGCCATTGACCTACTCCCAGATACTCAGCCAATATCAATTCCCCCTTACAGGATGGCTCCTGCAGAATTAAGAGAGTTAAAGGAACAATTAAAGGATTTACTCGAAAAAGGTTTCATTAGGCCTAGTACATCGCCATGGGGCGCACCAGTTTTGTTTGTTCGTAAGAAGGATGGGTCCTTGAGAATGTGTATCGATTACCGACAACTGAACAAAGTTACCATCAAGAATAAGTATCCGCTTCCAAGGATTGATGACCTTTTTGATCAGTTGCAAGGCGCCAAATGTTTTTCAAAGATTGACTTGCGGTCGGGGTATCACCAGTTACGTGTTAAAGGGGTAGATGTTCTAAAAACAGCCTTTAGGACAAGGTATGGCCACTTTGAATTTCTAGTAATGTCTTTTGGGCTTACTAATGCCCCAGCAGCTTTTATGGACCTAATGAATCGGGTATTTAAGCCATTCCTAGATGTATTCGTGATCGTATTTATTGACGATATCCTGATTTACTCACGGTCCAAAGCCGAACATGCTGATCATTTACGTGCAGTATTGCAAACACTTCAGAATTATAAATTATATGCGAAGTTCTCCAAATGTGAGTTTTGGTTGACTTCGGTGGCTTTTCTTGGCCATATAGTTACAGACGAAGGTATTAGAGTTGACGGCCAAAAGATTGAAGCAGTAAAGAATTGGCCGAGGCCCTTGAATGCTACAGAGATCCGTAGTTTTTTGGGCTTAGCAGGTTATTACCGAAGGTTTGTAGAAGGGGTTTCTTCTATATCTGCACCATTGACAAAGTTGACTCATAAAGCTGCCAAGTTCCAGTGGTCTGATGCATGTGAGCAGAGTTTTCAGGAGTTGAAGGACAGGCTTACTTCAGCACCTGTCTTAACTCTGCCAGAGGGCACAGAAGGTTATGTTGTTTATTGTGATGCTTCAAGGATTGGGTTGGGTTGTGTTTTAATGCAACATGGTAAAGTTATTGCCTATGCCTCGAGACAACTAAGAAAGCACGAACAAAATTACCCTACTCACGATCTTGAATCGGCAGCAGTTATATTTGCCTTGAAAATTTGGCGCCATTACTTGTTTGGAGTCCATGTAGACGTGTTTACGGACCACAAAAGTCTACAGTATTTATTCAAACAGAAGGATTTAAACCTAAGGCAAAGAAGGTAGCTAGAGTTACTAAAGGATTATGACATAGATATTTTGTACCATCCAGGGAAGGCCAATGTAGTGGCCGATGCACTTAGCCGCAAATCCATGGGAAGCTTGAGCCACGTGGAAAATAGAAAGATTGAGATGACAAGAGAACTACATCAGTTAGCTAATTTACAGGTTCGACTACTAGACCAAGGTAATGGGGGAGTTGTTATTCAAAGCACAGCGGAATCCTCACTAGTGACAGAGGTAAAGGAAAGACAATATGATGATTCAGAATTAGTAAGATTGAGGGAGGAAATTCCACAACAGAAGCAACCACTAATAGAGCTTAAGGAGGATGGGGTACTGAGATATGAAGGTCGTCTATGTGTACCTAACGTCGGGGAGCTTCGGGAGAAAATTTTGGCAGAAGTTCACTATTCCCGCTATTCAATCCATCCAGGAGCGACGAAAATGTATCATGATCTTCGACAGATTTATTGGTGGAATAATATGAAGAGAAATATTGCAGAGTTTGTAGCCCAATGCCCGAATTGTCAATAGGTAAAAATTGAACACCAGAGACCCGGAGGTCTAACTCAAAGTATAGTGATACCTACCTGGAAATGGGAGGTGATCAACATGGACTTTATTACAGGCTTACCCCGTACTTATCGGAAGTATGATTCCATATGGGTGATTGTAGATAGACTTACAAAATCAGCTCACTTTTTGCCAGTCAGGGCAACTTATACTGCTGAAGATTATGCCAAGTTGTATATTAGTGAAATAGTTCGACTTCATGGTGTCCCAATTTCCATCATTTCAGATAGGGGTGCTCAGTTTACAGCAAATTTTTGGAGGTCTTTCCAGAGAGGCTTAGGTACTCAAATAAGTCTCAGTACAGCTTTTCATCCACAGACAGATGGACAAGCAGAACGCACTATTCAAACACTCGAAGATATGCTACGAGCTTGTGTACTAGATTTTAAAGGGAGTTGGGATGACCATTTGCCACTAATTGAGTTTGCTTATAATAATAGCTTCCATGCAAGCATTCAAATGGCTCCTTATGAGGCTTTATACGGGCGAAAGTGTAGATCACCAATTGGATGGTTTGAAATGGGAGAAGCAGGATTATTAGGGCCAGACCTAGTTAATCAGGCAATGGAGAAGGTGAAACTAATCCGAGAAAGATTACTAACAGCCCAGAGTAGGCAAAAATCATATGCAGATGTGCGACGTCGGGATTTGGAATTTAATATTAGTGATTGGGTTTTCCTAAAGGTTTCGCCCATGAAAGGCGTTATGCGATTTGGTAAAAAGGAAAAGCTTAGTCCAAGATATATTGGACCATACAGGATCATTAGGAGGGTAGGAAAAGTGGCATATGAGCTAGATTTACCCACAGAATTGGAGACAGTCCATCCTGTATTTCATGTATCGATGCTACGAAGGTGCATTGGAGATCCTTCACGTATTATGCCTATTAAAGATGTTCAACTTTCTGAAGACTTATCCTATAAGGAAGTACCAATTTCTATCCTAGCTCGTCAAGTTAGGAAGCTCAGAACCAAAGAAGTAGCCTCAGTAAAGGTGTTGTGGAGAAATAATAATATTGAAGAAATGACGTGGGAAGCCGAGGAAGAAATGAGGAAAAAAACATCCCCAGTTATTTATGACTTGAAGATAGTACATAGGTAAGTCATATTCTTATATTCTTGATACTCTTCCTACTATGCAAATATGATCAGGTTTGAACATGTGAAAATGATTATATTTAATTGTATATAGTTGTATCGCCCTGTGAGGCATCGTGCTGGACTTTTGCTGAGTTTCAGGTTTTTGGATAGTTCCAATTATAAAGGAAACTCTGCCGAAATTTCAAAAAAAAATCCTAAGGGACTAGAGCTCTATATGCATTACCCTCATTCGAGGACGAATGATTCTAAGGGGGGAAGGATATAACACCCCGTACCTTTCAAAACCTATGTGACTAAGTAAATATCGACGAAGGTATTTGAGCTCGAGATTGTGAAGGGGTACTTTGGCCTAGAATTTGAAATGGTCAAATGTATATAAGTGTTAAGTTAAATTATAAGGAGGAGGGTTTTGAAAATGAGATAAAACAAGTGAGGTACTTGCTCGACTTATCTAAGCTCTTAGGTGACAAGTAGGTGCATCACCTACCTACGCTAACGAACTAAGTTCCGAGGGCCGATTACGGGCAGCAACACCATGGATTATTAGACCTAATGGTAGCCCAAATGAAGCTTAAAGTTGGCCCATCAAAGCACAACCAAATCTGGCCCAAACAACTACAAAAGGTAGCCACCAATATTGACCACATTTTGACCCAAGAGAAGCCCAAAATCAGCCCCAAAACTTAACCCTTTTGAGGCCCAAGCAAAGGGTAATTTTGGCCCAAGTTTCTTGACCCATTTTGGCCCAAATATACTCAAAAAAGTCGGCCAAAAAGGTCCCTTTATATAGGCCATTTTCTGATCAATGTTGAACACAAAAAGCTGAAAAATTCTCTCTTATCTCATTTCTTTTTGGCAGCCCTTCTCTCCCTTTAGGGTTCTAAGAAGACCAAGATTAATTGAAGCTTAAGGTGAGTTAAACAACTTGTTATCTTGGTATTAATATACTACATATAGCTAGGATATCCTATGGTAAGAAAGACATGAACTATGGCAGCCCTTTCTTATGATTTAACACATGGAAATTGTGTAACAATTAAGAGATTTCTTCTTCTCTTGTTGGTGTATGTGTAGGGGGTACTTAAGCTTTTAAAGCATCAATAAAAAGAGGATAAAAACACACCTTCAAGTGTGGTAAGTACTCTGCCCATAATAATATTTTTGGATTGAAGTTCGGATGAACAATTGTTGTTGAATTGTTGTTAAGAACTCACGGGACGGCGATCGGAAGCCGTGAGTTCAATGTGTTGCTATTGTATTTCGGCATGGTGGGTTGTGTAGGGGATGTTTGATGTGTTTTGTATTATTGGAGGCAGTAGGTTGGTGTGTGTGTGATGTGTATTGGATAAGGGGAGGAAGGTGTGACGATACACCTTTAATTAATGCAAAATACGTAAATCTGCCCGGGAAATGTTTAGCTACTATTTTGGGAGTGTTGCAGCAGGTTTAAGAGCTAATATTAGCTTCATTATACCCTTGTATTGTAGATTAACTTAATAAAGGAAAGTCCAAGTTGTGGTAAGCGCAATCTTCGGAAGGAACGAGGTATGTTAAGGCTTCTTTATTCCTTATCGACATGAATCTAGAAATAGAACTCTAAATTTCCGAAAGAAGGAGTTTGAGTATTTGGTTGTAAGAGAGATGATTTGGTAACTCAACAAGTCTTAAGGAACTAATTTATACATTATGGTGATTCAAGTCGCCTTCTTATAAAAATCTGATTCTTTTTGCACGAAATGTAAGTTATCCTTTTGTCAAGTTTCTTCTTTGTATTGTGATCTCTAATCAAGCTTTAGAAAGTATACAATGAAAGTTAGAAAGTCAAATCCCCATTTATATGTGTTTGGTATGTTGATTCCAACACCTAGTAAGCCAAGGCTAAAGAAGTTATCTAAATGAACCTTCATAAATAACAAGAATAGCTTTGAAGGTCAATCTAGTAATACACTTATTATGCGTGGTTTGCGTGTTAGTGTGCACCGAGGTGCTACTGCCATATTGAGGCTATTATATACATAGTGTGAACCGAGGTGCTACTGCCATATTGAGGCCATTATACACATAGTGTGCACCGAGGTGCTACTGCCATATTGAGGCCATTATATACATAGTGTGCGCCGAGGCGCTACTGCCATATTGAGGCTATTAAATATAGGGTGCGCCGAGGCGCTATTGTGGTTCAGTGTGGGTTATAAAGAGTGAGTTGCAGCGTGAGTTAATGCATGTGTTGTGTTCTAAAAAGAATAAAGGAGAAAGAGCTTAATGAGTCTAACCAATTACAGTTTACAAGTTTCATATTTTATCTTGTTCAGATTTACTACTTGCGACTTGCTTTTATGCTTCTACCTTACATGCCAGTACATTATTGTCGTACTGACGCCCCATTGCCTGGGGGCGCTGCATTCATGCCTGCAGGTCCAGACAGAAACCCAGATAGACCTCTTCAGTAGGAGTTGCGGAGTTCAGCCATTTTGGTAAGCTCCATTCTTCCTGGAGCTGACGAGTCAGAGGTCTAGCTTATATTTTGACCAGGTTATGTATATGTACAGCTTATGGGTAGTCCAGGGCCCTGTCCTGGATATGAGATATTTTACTTACTCCTAGAGGCTTGTAGACGTGTATATGTACATCAGTGTTGGGTATGGCCTTGTCGGCCTTGTTATTAGTTATCTACTATGATAATAGCCTTGTCGGCCTTGAGTTGCTTAACTACTATTGAGCTTTCAGTATTTCCAATTGTAATTCTTAGAGACCTTGTCGGTCTCAGACCCCCAGCAGGTTCAACAGAGATACACTCTATTTTGGCACCCTCGGCCTTTTGGGGCTCCGGGTGTCGGTCATGCCTCCCATGGTTTGGGGCGTGACATAACCTTTAAGGAACCCAAGGTTCCCCACTAGCCTTTATCATGTTAAGAACTAATAATTTCATGTTAGAAACCATAAAAATACAACTTAGAACTATTTCTGGGTGAAATTGCACCTATCTTTAGAGTTCTCCCCCAAGTTCATGCTTTTAGGGCTCTATTCAAGAATTTCACCATTAATCCTCAACCTAAAGGTCTTACAAATGTTAATAATTAATAAATGAGGAGGTTTTATGAATTACATACCTCAAACAATAAACAATGTGCTAGTTTCTTGGAAGAACTGCTTCTTAGATCTCTAGAACGAAATAAGAGTTATGCGAAAATAACTCTAGGCTAAGAAGAAAATGCACAGGTATACTGCCCCATAACCTCATCGTGATGAACGGTTACTCATTATGGTGAATGTCAATTTCTAGAATATCAATTTCTCACCTAAACCCCTCATTTCACAACACTTTATTTTATAGACATAATGAATTATTCCTTATGTGACAACTATTATATCTAGAGTTCTATGAACTCGATTTCCATCCTGAAATTTCATGCAGGACCCTACGGCAATCGACTATCCATAAATAAACTCCACACTACCACATAATAAAACATGAGACCCCAACTGTTTGTAAGGCACAAAACACTATATTTTATCTAAGATCACCCTAGCCTGAGATTTGTCAATTCTCACCATAGGGACTTTTCTACCGGGTTACTTATGACCTTAATTTCACTATAACAATGGAACATGTTATTACAAAAAATCATTCTGAAGTCAAACTGAACCTTCTAATTTTTGAAGTATGAGAAAAGGGTCTCAAATAGTTTAAAATTTTCAGAGAATAATGTAGAAACATCCTATGTCATGGGTGTGAAAAACCATATTGAATCAGTGAGGAATAGGGGTATTTATAACATCAAAACTAGGGGTCTTTTGGGGGAAATCCGTTAGGATTTTTTGGGGAAATTTTGAAATACTTAAAGGATAAGGTGGACACCTCAATTTATTGTACTATTTGTATAATTTTGGATAAGAATTCAAGGAAAAGCATTGGAATTGATGGGATTTTTCCCATTGAGGAATCTTTTAGATTCTTCTAGGAGGTATGAATGGAACTAATCTTTGTGAGAGACACATAATATTGAACGATGTTGAGAGGAGGAAGAAGTGAAATTCAAGGGGAAACGGGATGGTGGTGTTTTGATCAATTTCTTTTCATATGTTGCCCTTGAGTGTTTGTAGGCATTCTATACTTATGTAGTAAAGGAGATATTGTAAGGAATTTTGGGTTTGAGGGGTTAATGGGCCGGGTTGTAACAAAAAGTGGGCCAAAATTAGGGTAAATAAAACAAAATGGGTCCAATGGTTTGAACAAATAAAGGACCAGTCTCTTTTGTATTAAATTTAAAACTTGGCCAAAGTTAAAAATCAAACTAAAAAAAAAATCAATCTCCTAATTAACTAATTAAGCTTCTTAATTTTAATAATTAAAAATAATCATTTTGCATAGACCAATTATCTTAAAATTAAAAACTAATTTTAATATTTTGATAGACTTTAAGGATAACTATTAATTTATGTACTATTTTTTGATAGAAGATAACTTCTAAAATATTTTTTAAAAGTGAAGATTATATAAATCTATGTATTATGGTACATAAATATATTTGTTTACTAAAAAAATTTAAAATTTCTTTGAAAATAATTTGGAAAATATTTTAAATTTTTTGTAAATAATTATTTCAAATTGTTTAAAATTAAAAGAGCTCAAAAAATTAACTTAAATGTCACATCAGCACCATCATCAACCTCTATAGCATCCTCATATGTCTCCAAGTTCCTCACATTATCATCCTTATTGCCTATCCTAGTATCACCTCCAACCAGCGCATTAAAAGGCAGCATAATATCAACCTCTCTCGCAGATGGTGTTAAAGAAGTGTCAAATAAGTTGAATTCAGGCTGGCGCTGCTTGTTATCTCCTTCATTGTGGCCATGTCAGTCTGGAGTGAAGTAATAGCACCCTCGATAGTAGTGACTCTAGCATCCAAATGCTACATCTGTGCATGGACTGACTTCAAAGAATTATCTATCGCGGCCTAGATGTATCGAGGAATGGCATGGACTAAATGACCCAATATTGTATTATTCTATTGGTTCTTGTCAGCAAACTTCTAGGGACCACTACTAGAAGTCAACTTGCGAATGTTGGTGTAATGACCCTTCCGGTTATTTCCACGTATACGTTTTTCTCGGGTCCATTTGTTTGGTCGCATTATAAGTTTTGAAGCCAAGCAAGTCGGCAAAAGTAATCGTAAGTTTCTTTAATAAATTTTCTGAACTTTGGGTAAAATGTCTCAGAGCTTTTCTCTCAATATATAAAGAGTTAGAAGTCCCCCGAAATACCAAATCGAAGCTCTACGAGTTTAGTTTCCAACGCACAAAACCTCACGTCCAACTGATCTCGGAGTAAAACGTTATGATTATTTTACCGCAGACTGTCTAGCAGAAAATGGGTTGCGAACCGGGTCGCAAACTGGGTCTTGTTAAACTCGATTTAAGCCTCAACTTCACGTTTTAAAACGCCATTTCAGTTCCAAAACAGTGAGAAAACATAAGGGAGGGTTCCAAGAGAGTTCTTGAGTATCAAAATCGCGCGATGGTGAATTACGAGCCTAAGCTTAAGAATTTTATTAGCATCGCGCGTGTATTTGAAAATATTTAATTTAAAAGTTGAATGTGGTAGAAAATTATATTATTATTACCTTTTCAAAATATTTTAAAGGTTTATGGAAAATATTTTTGATACGATATAATTGTATATGTATTTATTTTATAAGGTTTTTATACATTGTAATATTTTAACGGAGATAGTAAATTTAGTTATGTTTAAAATTATTATTATAATATAGTAGGTTTTGTTTGAAATAATTTTCTATGAATTATGGTATATTTAAAATGTTATATTTATTTTACCACGAACTTATGCAATACCCGAGTAGATATATATTGGGAAGTGAATATATTGGTTGCCACCTCCATTCCACATGGAGGTGGAGGAAGTGACCAGCATGTTCCTTGTTTGAATAGGTGGCAGCAAGCAAGGGTAATGATGTTGGCAATCCAATATGCTTATAAATGCTCATCTGCCAAACTTCCAAAGTTTGGCAGCATTTAAGTCCCTTCCATTTCTATATTTAGAAAGGGACGTTGCAGCAACAAAGGTTACCTTCTACATACGTATACGGAGAGAATTAGGTGGAACTAGATATATTTTGGCGTTGTGTTTAATTTTGGGAAAACAATCAATTATCTACGTCAAGTTATTCATGCCCGAGTTCAAGTTTGATTTCGTTTCGGAGCTTCTTTTTGGAGAGATTCAAGCTTGTCATCGGACGACAGGTAGGTTACGGTTTATTTTCCCTAGAATCCGCATATATAGGATAAAATTGTATTAATTGGCATCCTTGGGTTGGTTTATTAGGTTGGTACCACAGACCTCGACCATTTTATTCATGTCCGCCTTCTTTTGTTCCTCCGTTGCTTGTAGTATTTGCCGATATATTTTATTTACCCTTGTGGTCCTGTGAGACCTTGTTGACTCTGGAACATAGAAGGTGGAATTTTGGGAATGTTCGCGAGTCCCGGGCATAGAATTATCCTTCTAGGCTTGTTATGCTTGCTGAGTAGCTGTGGGCCTGTGCAGGGTCGATAGGTTGATTATGAGCTGCTGGGCAGCTATTGTGTTTGATCATACCATTTTCATGCATAAAAAGATGTTTTATACAGGTTTCACTACGGTTTGGGCTTCGGGCCTACTGGCACCATTTTGTAAACCCTACATGGCCCGGGGGCCCATTTTTGATGGAAATAATTTGGAAACGGTTTGATTTAACTTGTGAATATTCTTGGATAAAAGGAAGTAAAATTATGTTTTAAATCAGCAGTTTTACGATTAACGCTAGACTCGGCAGGGCCGGGGTGCTAGTTGACTTTTCTTGCTACTTGAGATGATTTTTAGCCTCGTTCGGACCGAGCACCTGAGATGACTTTTTACTGTTTAGACCCGGTTATTCCCGGGCACCCTTGGAGGGGTTTTTGAGACATTAACCTACTACTTTAGTCCTGGACAGGGTCTGGGCATGCATATTCGAGACTGGGTCTCTATCTTGATACCGGACTTGTTTTCGGATGACATGTTGATACTGAGTTTTAGTATGGGGTCTGGGACCTCCATGGACCTTGCCATCCGGGCCAGGGGCTTCGGGCTGCGTGTGCTGGAGGAGGGGTATACGGCAGAGTAGAGGTATATGGGCAGTGTCCTTCCATGGAACCTACCTGATGGGCCGGATCGGCGCCAGATGAGGTACATACAGAGATACCATTTCACTTGAGACCTTCATGCATCATATCATTCATTGTTTGAGGCTCCACCCTTGTTTGTTGTTTGTTGATTGTATGCTCTGGTAGTATGGGATGCCGGAGGTTTTTTTTTCACTTGTTTGTGTTCCTCGATTGTATGGACGGCCAGGGGATTGTAGGTAGACTCTTTCTATTTACTTGTAGAATCATTCCCTGTTACGGTTAATTATGAAATTGGTTACTGCTAGACTGTTAGTTGCTGGATTGAGATTGATATGATTAGTTGGGCTTGATTCATGTCTCTAAGCATGTATATCATTACTCTTCTCTCTTCTTCTGACACTTGAGGTTACCGGTATACCGTCCATTTCGTAAACTTTTTTTGTATACACTATTGTTGCAAGGACCCCAGGTGCATTGTTTCTTACTTTCACCTGTGCCTATGGTGTGTATATTCTGCTTACTAGCCTCACATGTGGTTCTGTTGATTCCCTCTTGGCTAGTTCCTGAGTACGTTTCGTTGATTTCTGTGACTGCTTCCTTCTATTCTGTCTATTACTACGCTGTTATCTTATATGTGCCCAGTCGGCCTATGATACCTACTGGGTACCTTATGCTTCACATTTGGTGCTCACCCCTACCCCCTGCATCTTTGGGTGTAGATCCTAACGTGGGCCATCTATGTTAGATCGCTGTGATTCGTGCTTGGAGATCTGCTGGGGACTACTCAGACTGAGGGTGAGCTCTTGGCGATTGGAGCTTAACTTTAGTTTATCTTTTGCTTCATGTACTCTATTACCATTCAGAGACATCTGTATATATTGTTTGGATCGTTTGCACTCCATTTATGTAGTTTTGGCTCTATACTATGATACCAGGTCTTGGGGTTTGGTTTAGTTCCGCACATGTATATATTTATAGTCCTTTTATCAGTTCTCTTCGTCTTGTTCTCTTATTTGTTAGATAGTAGCCCATTGCTAACTGTTCTGGGCTACGGGGATTGGTTCACTTGCCGGGGGTTGTAGGTGCCATCATGACCGAGAAATTGGGTCATGACAACTTTGTATCAGAGCTTTAGGTTCACCGGTGTCATCGGTATAGGAGCCAATGTCTAGTAGAGTCCTGCGGATCGGGGCGGAGACGTCCGTACTCAATCTTTGGGAGGCTATAGTGGCATTTTAGGAAATTCAACTCTTTCATTGCTTCTGTGTCGTGCGTACAACCCTTGAAGTTTCTGGAGATCTCATTTGTACTACTTCATTCTTCCGCAGATGGGTCGCACAAGATCATCAGCGTCACGCGGAGATGAGCCTCCCACTCCAGCTAAGAGTGGAGGACGCCCTCGAGCAGTGGCACCTGCTAGGGCTGCTAGAGTAGAGATAGAGCCCGAACAGCATGTGGATCAGGGGGCAGCCCAGGTACCACCAGCTCCAGTACTAGCTCTAGAGCCCACTTCTGTGCCAGCTCCAGCCGCAGCTCAGTCTCCAGATATTCAGGGATTACTATTACAGCTTTTTGGTGTGATTGGAGAGCGGCCTTCTGTGGTAACGCAAACATCCGCTCAGGGGGCAGCCCTGGGTGTACAGAGCTTAGGAGTGCAGCCGGCTACTATGGTTCCCCGTGCGGAGGTCATTCTGGTTCCATCTGTTGCACAGCCTCTTGCTCCTCGCCCATCTATGACAGAGTTAGAGCAGAAGGCGTTGGGTAGGTTTTTGAGGTTAGCACCTCCGAGGTTTGCTGGTACTTCTGGACAGGATCCACATGACTTTATTACTACCTGTGGGGAGATGTTGCATTATTTGGGTTTGTTAGAGACTCATGGGGTTGGTTATACTACCTATCAGTTGGAGGGCCCAGCAAAGTTATAGTGGAGGGCCCAGGTTGCTTGTAGACCACCATCGTCACCTTCTTTGACCTGGTCTGAGTTTTATGAGGCCTTTATGGCCAAGTTCCTACCTCAGAATGATCGTGAGCGTCGCAGGGAGCAGTTTACTCACCTTATGCAGGGGTCTACGACTATCTCAGAGTATGAGACCCGTTTTCATCAGCTAGCACCGTTCGGAGCTATGATCATTCCTACCGAGGCAGATAGGATTCGCAGATTTGTATGGGGTTTGAGGCCAGAGATCAGGCAGCCAACTGAGATATTGGTCGCCAGTGGTCGGTCATTTCAGGCTATCGTAGACTATGCCCGCACTGTGGAGGACCTACAGCGACATGATCAGGGGTCCAGAGATAAGAGGCCTCGGCATCAGGGTGTCTACAGTGGTTCCAGATATGGTGGTAGAGGTCCTAGCCAGTGGAGCCGGAGTTATCAGCCACATCAGTACCAGGGTCAGTCCAGCCGACCGGTTCAGGCTTCCCTTCAGACTTTCGGTAGTACCCAGCTCGAGCAGGGTCAGAGCAGCAATCAAGGCTATGGCGGCCAGTCTTCGAGGGGTACAGTTTCTGGTGTATCAGGTCGTGGTGGTCATACGGGATCTGCTGGTTCATCTCGACTGAGTAGGCCGTCAGGGGTTTGTTTTACTTGTGGTGTGATTGGTCATTTTGCTAGAGATTGCCCTCAGCAGGGTACAGTTCAGTTGGCCAAGCCTTTACGAGCAGTTCAGCCTCTGGCTAGAGGGGGTGGTCGTCAGAGTAGAGGTGGTGCTCCGTGCGACAAAGCAGGTGGTAGGGATGGCAGTCGGGTAGGTGGAGGTCATCGTAAGTTTTACGCGGTCCCTAGGAGACCAGAGGCAGAGGCCTCAGATGCTGTGATTACAGGTACGATTTTTGTGTGCCATCAGTGTGCTATGGCTTTATTTGATCCTGGATCCACTTGTTCATATGTATCTACCTACTTTATGCCTTGTTTGGGGTTGGCTAGTGAGCCATTATCTGTTCCTGTTTCTGTCTCGACCCCAGTAGGAGATTCTTTAGTAGTGGATCGGATTGTGAGATCCTGTATGCTATCTATTGGTGATTCTGAGACTTGGGGTGATTTGATGATTCGTGATACGCTAGATTTTGATGTGATATTGGGCATGGAATGGTTATCCCCTCACCGTGTGGTTTTAGATTGTTATGCCAAGACCATTACCATAGCCGTGCCCAGTGTATCCCCAGTTGTGTGGCAGGGTTCTGTTAGCCATGCACCATCTGGGATCATCTCTTGTCTTCGAGCTAGGAAGTTGATTTTCCGTGTGTGTTTAGCTTATCTAGCATATGTCTGAGATGTTAGTGCTGACCCTACTTCTCCTGAGTATGTTCCTGTGGTTAGAGACTTCCTCGATGTGTTTCCTACCGACCTGTCAGGCCTTCAACCTGAGAGAGATATTGATTTTGCTATTGAGTTAGAGCCGGGCACTAGGCCCATTTCTATTCCTCCTTACCGTATGGCTCCTGCTGAGTTGAGGGAGCTTAAGGAGCAGCTCTAAGATCTATTAGCTAAGGGGTTTATTAGACCTAGTGTGTCGCCTTGGGGTGCTCCTATTCTCTTCGTGAAGAACAAGGATTGGTCGATGCGCATGTGTATTGATTATCGACAGCTGAATAGTGTGACAGTGAAGAATAGGTATCCGATGCCGAGGATTGATGATTTCTTTGACCAGCTTCAGGGTTCAGTCGTGTTTTCGAAGATTGACTTGAGGTCTGGCTACCATCAGTTGAGGATTAGGGCGGAGGACATCCCTAAGACAGCATTCAGGACACGTAATGGCCATTATGAATTCCTGGTGATGTGTTTTGGGTTGACTAATGCCCCCGCAGCCTTTATGAACTTGATGCACAGGGTTCTTGGCCTGTATTTGGACTCATTTGTGATAGTTTTTATGGACGACATCTTGGTATACTCGCGTAGTAGAGATGAGCATGAGCAGCACTTGAGGGTTATACTCCAGACTTTGAGAGATCATCGGCTTTATGCAAAGTTCTCAAAGTGGGAGTTTTGGCTTGAGTCAGTTGCATTCCTAGGTCACGTGGTTTCTAAGGATGGGATTGGGGTTGATCCGGGAAAGATTTCAGCGGTTTGTGAGTGGCCTAGACCTACTACTGTTACTGAGGTTCGCAACTTTATTGGGTTAGCAGGTTACTACAGACGGTTCGTTAAGGGATTTTCTTCCATAGCAGCACCCTTGACTATGCTGACTAGGAAGGATGTCCCATTTCAGTGGTCGGATCAGTGTGAGGATAGCTTCCAGAGGCTTAAGGCCTTATTGACTTCAGCTCCAGTTTTGACTTTGCCGGTTGAGGGTCAGAGCTTTTCCGTGTACTGTGATGCTTCTGGGGTTGGTCTTGGTTGTGTGTTGATGCAGTAGGGTCGAGTAATAGCATATGCGTCAAGGCAGCTGAAGGTTCACGAGCGCAACTACCCCACTCATGACTTAGAGTTGGCGGCGGTAGTTTTCGCGCTCAAGATCTAGAGGCATTACCTATATGGAGTTCACTATGAGATCTTCACCGATCACCTTAGTCTTCAGTATATCACGAGTCAGCGAGAGTTGAACTCGAGATAGAGGATATGGGTCGAGTTACTGAAGGACTATGACTTCACTATTCTGTATCATCCGGGCAAGGCAAATGTGGTAGCGGATGCCTTGAGCCGGAAGGCAGTGAGTATGGGTAGCCTAGCTTCTCTTTCAGTTTCAGAGCGACCATTGGCCTTGGACATCCAGTCCTTGGCTAACTGTATAGTTTGGCTTGACTTGTCGGATCCTAGCAGAGTTCTCGCTAGTATTGAGGTTCGTTCTACTTTGATTGATCAGATTCAGAGCCGTCAGTTTGAGGATCAGCAGTTGTGTGACCTTTGTGATCGGGTTGTTCAGGGTGAGACCAGTCGGGCTACTCTAGATTCAGATGGGGTTCTGAGGTTTGATAGTCGCCTTTGTGTTTCGAGGATTAGTGATTTGATTCAGTTGATACTTCATGAGGCACATTGTACTAGATACTCCATTCACCCTGGCACAGCAAAGATGTATAGAGACTTGAGGCAGCTTTACTGGTGGAGTGGTATGAAGAGGGATATAGCAGATTTCGTATCTCGGTGCTTGAACTGTCAGCAGGTTAAGTTCGAGCACATGAGACCTGGTGGTTTGATGCAGCGACTTCCTATTCCTCAGTGGAACTGGGAAGGGATTACTATGGACTTCGTTGTTTGTTTACCTCGTACTTCTCATGGGTTTGATTCCATATGGGTGATTGTTGATAGGCTGACTAAGTCAGCACATTTCTTGCGGGTTCAGACTTCTTATGGCGCAGAGAGGTTATCTCAGATCTACCTCCGTGAGATTGTTCGGTTGCACGGGGTCCCAACTTCTATCATTTCAGACCACGACATTCAGTTCACATCTCAGTTCTGGAGGGCTATTCAGCGAGATTTGGGTACAAAGGTTCATCTTAGTACCGCTTTCCACCCTCAGACAGATGGCCAGTCCGAGAGGACCATTCATATTCTGGAGGACATGCTTTGGGCCTGTGTTCTTGACTTTGGAGGTTCTTGGGATCAGTTTGTTCCCTTGGCAGAGTTTGCTTATAATAACAGCTTCCATTCGAGTATCGGCATGGCACCTTTTGAGGCTTTGTATGGCAGGCGTTGCAGATCACCGGTAGGTTGGTTTGATGGTTTTAGTGCTGGGCCACAGAGCACAGATTTGCTTCGAGATTCCTTAGACCGAGTCCGAGTGATTCAGGACAGACTTCGGGCAGCTCAGAGCAGGCAGAAGAGTTATGTTGATCGTAGGCTTCGTGCCTTGGAGTTTAGTGTCGGTGACTTGGTGTTTCTCCGTGTATCGCCCATGAAGGGCGTGATGAGATTTGGTAGGCGGGGCAAGCTTAGCCCCAGATACATTGGGCCGTTTGAGATTCTTCAGAGGGTTGGTAGCGTTGCCTATCATCTAGCCTTGCCTCCGATGTTTTCGGCTATACATGTTGTATGTCACGTTTCGATGTTGCGCCGGTATGTCCCAGATGAGTCTCATGTGTTGCAATGGGATTCAGTTCAGTTGGGTGTGGATTTAGCCTTTGTTGAGGAGCCGACGACTATTTTGGCCAGAGATGTCAGGAGATTTAGGTCTCGAGAGGTCCCGGTTGTTAAGGTTCAGTGGAGGCACCGTCCAGTTGAGGAGGCTACCTGGGAGACCAAGATAGATATGCGGGATCAGTATCCGCAGCTATTTTAGCCTTCAGGTACCCCCTTGACCTTGACTTTCGAGGACGAAAGTCCTTTTTAGTAGTGGATGATTTAATGACCCTTCCGGTTATTTCCATATATACGTTTTCCTTGAACCATTAGAGCTTGTTTGTAGCGTCCCCAAGTCACTTAAGGCTCGCCAGGACCGGTATTTCGGTGTCGGGTCCATTTGTTTGGTCGCATTATAAGTTTTGAAGCCAAGCAAGTCGGCAAAAGTAATCGTAAGTTTCTTTAATAAATTTTCTGAACTTTGGGTAAAATGTCTCGGAGCTTTTCTCTCACTATATAAAGAGTTAGAAGTCCCCCGAAATACCAAATCGAAGCTCTACGAGTCTAGTTTCCAACGCACAAAACCTGACGTCCAACTGATCTCGGAGTAAAAAGTTATGACTGTTTTACCGCGGACTGTCTGGCAGAAAATGGGTTGCGAACCGGGTCGGGTTAAACTCGATTTAAGCCTCAACTTCACGTTTTAAAATGCCATTTCAGTTCCGAAACAGTGAAAAAACATAAGGGAGGGTTCCAAGAGAGTTCTTGAGTATCAAAATCGCGCGATGGTGAATTACGAGCCTAAGCTTAAGAATTTTATTAGCATCGCGCGTGTATTTAAAAATATTTAATTTAAAAGTTGAATGTGGTAGAAAATTATATTATTATTACCTTTTCAAAATATTTTAAAGGTTTATGGAAAATATTTTTGATACGATATAATTGTATATGTATTTATTTTATAAGGTTTTTATACATTGTAATATTTTAACGGAGATAGTATATTTAGTTATGTTGAAAATTATTATTATAATATAGTAGGTTTTGTTTGAAATAATTTTCTATGAATTATGGTATATTTAAAATATTATATTTATTTTACCACGAATTTATGCAATACCCGAGTTGATATATATTGGAAAGTGAATATATTGGTTGCCACCTCCATTCCACGTGGAGGTGGAGGAAGTGACCAGCATGTTCCTTGTTTGAATAGGTGGCAACAAGCAAGGGTAATGATTGTTGGCAATCCAATATGCTTATAAATGCTCATCTGCCAAACTTCCAAAGTTTGGCAGCATTTAAGTCCCTTCCATTTCTATATTTAGAAAGGGACGTTGCAGCAACAAAGGTTACCTTCTACATACGTATACGGGGAGAATTAGGTGGAACTAGATATATTTTGGCGTTGTGTTTCTTTTCGGGAAAACAATCAATTATCTACATCAAGTTATTCATGCCCGAGTTCAAGTTTGATTTCGTTTCGGAGCTTCTTTTTGGAGAGATTCAAGCTTGTCATCGGACGACAGGTAGGTTACGGTTTATTTTCCCTAGACTCCGCATATATAGGATAAAATTGTATGAATGGGCATCCTTGGGTTGGTTTATTAGGTTGGTACCACAAACCTCGACCTCTTTATTCATGTCCGCCTTCTTTTGTTCCTCCGTTGCTTGTAGTATTTGCCGATATATTTTATTTACCCTTGTGGTCCTGTGAGGCCTTGTTGACTCTGGAACATAGAAGGTGGGATTTTGGGAATGTCCGCGAGTCCCAGGCGTAGAATTATCCTTCTAGGCTGGTTATGCTTACTGAGTAGCTGTGGGCATGTGCAGGGTCGATAGGTTGATTGTGAGCTGCTGGGCAGCTATTGTGTTTGATCATACCATTTTCATGCATAAAAAGAGGTTTTATAAAGGTTTTACTACGGTTTGGGCTTCGGGCCTACTGGCACTATTTTCTAAACCCTACATGGCCCGGGGGGCTCGTTTTTGATGGAAATAATTTTGAAACGGTTTGATTTAACTTGTGAATATTCCTGGACAAAAGGAAGTAAAATTATGTTTTAAATCACTAGTTTTACGATTAACGCTAGACTCGGCAGGGCCGGGGTGCTAGTTGACTTTTCTTGCTACTTGAGACGATTTTTAGCCTCGGTCGGACCGAGCACCTGAGATGACTTTTTACTGTTTAGACCCGGTTATTCCCGGGCACCCTTGGAGGGGTTTTTGAGACATTTTCCAACTACTTTAGTCCTGGACAGGGTCTGGGCATGCATATTCGAGACTGGGTCTCTATCTTGATACCAGACTTGTTTCCGGACGACATGTTGATACTGAGTTTTAGTATGGGGTCTGGGACCTCTATGGACCTTGCCATCCGTGCCAGGGGCTTCGGGCTGCGTGTGCCGGAGGAGGGGTATACGGCGAAATAGAGGTATACGGGTAGTTTCCTTCCATGGAACCTACCTGTTGGGCTGGATCGACGCCGGAGGAGGTACATACAGAGATACCATTTCACTTGAGACCTTCATGCATCATATCATTCATTGTTTGAGGCTCCACCCTTTTTTTTTGTTTATTGATTGTACGCTCTGGTAGTATGGGATGCCGGAGGGTTTGTTTTCACTTGTTTGTGTTCCTCGGTTGTATGGGCGGCCGGGGAACTTTGGGTAGACTCTTTCTATTTACTTGTAGAATCGTTCCCTGTTACGGTTAATTATGAAATTGGTTACTGCTAGACTGTTAGTTGCTGGATTGAGATTGATATGATTAGTTGGGCTTGATTCATATCTCTAAGCATGTCTATCATTACTCTTCTCTCTTCTTCTTACACTTGAGGTTACCGGTATACGGTCCATTTCGTAAACTTATTTTGTATACACTATTGTTGCAAGGACCCCAGGTGCGTTGTTTCTTACTTTCACCTGTGCCTATGGTGTGTATATTCTGCTTACTAGCCTCACATGTGGTTCTGTTGATTTCCCTCTGGGCTAGTTCCTGTGTACCTTTCGTGATTTCTGTGACTGCTTGCTTCTATTCTGTCTATTACTACGCTTTTATTTATATGTGCCCAGTCGGCCTATGATACCTACTGGGTACCTTATGCTTCGCATTTGGTGCTCACCCCTACCCCCTGCATCTTTGGGTGCAGATCCTAGCTTGGGCCATCGTCGTTAGATCGCTGTGATTCGTGCTTGGAGATCTGTTGGGGAGTACTCAGACTGAGGGTGAGCTCTTGGCGATCGGAGCTTAGCTTTAGTTTATCTTTTGCTTCATGTACTCTATTTCCATTCAGAGACATCTGTATATATTGTTTGGATCGTTTGCACTCCATGTTTGTAGTTTTGGCTCTATACTATGATACCAGGTCTTGGGGTTTGGTTTAGTTCTGCACATGTATATATTTATAGTCCTTTTATCTGTTCTCTTCGTCTTATTCTCTTATTTGTTAGATAGTAGCCCATTGCTAACTGTTCTGGGCTACGGGGATTAGTTCACCTGCTGGGGGTTGTAGGTGCCATCATGACCAAGAAATTGGGTCGTGGCAGTTGGGGTGGCCTAAGAGGAATTGAGCCTAAATTGGAATGTCCCGGCTCTATGGAAGAAGGAGTGTCAGACTCAACCAGAATGATAGGAGAAGCTATGGTATCTACATAACCCACTCTATCAATAATCTGAAAGTCTAGACACATTTAAAAAAAATTGCTTCTTTGCTACTGGGTTTTCTTTATCTTGGCTACGTGCAATGTTGATCTAACCCAAAGCGAGCACTTTTTGGTCAATATGCCTTTAAAAGGAAAAACGTTAAGAGAACAAATCCTAGTTATAAGACAGGGAAAAGGCAATGAAGTCATATTTTGTCTAGCCTATTTCTTGAACTATTCAACAATAATCTCTCCTAGATTAAAAAAAACACCACTCATGATGCAAACCAGTAGAATCCCCATCTCGATGGAAATCTTGTTATTATTTTTAGATATTGTGAGGTGAAATAAAATAAAGTCTAGCCAATTCTTGACCTGAATTGTAAAATCCTTCCTCCACATCATGCTATCGGTGGTAGACCAAACAGGAATGCCTTTAGCTATAATAGAAGCCACCCAAGAGTATTGAGTGTCCTTAGAAGCAATCTTTTAAGAAAACTCAGTTCTTGGACTCTTATTTCCATCAAAATAAACATTGTTGATTGCTTGTGGGGTGCAATAAACTTCAACCCCTCATACTAGGACACTTAGCAAGCAGGGAAAGTTGTCGACCGACACTTTGTATTTCTTCTATTCATTCATATGATGCATAGAATTATCTAACAACCTCTGGAAAAAAATCTAAGAGAGACAGTGAAAATGCTCCAATCTCTCATATCTAATTGATTTTAAATATATGGAAAAGTGCCCGGCGACTCAACTCAAACATAAAAGGTTCTCAATATTAAATTCCCTCTTCTCAAGCCCATCAAAGTATAGTGCTTTCATTCCTTTAACACAAAATTATGTTGCCTCCTCATTCTCAACTGGGGCCTTGGGTGCTGTCAGATCTTTTTTCTTTCCCTCGGATTTATCCTTGCTAGATGCACAAGGCCGGTTTTAATGGTTTGAAGTCATTCCTACAACATTATGTAAGAAAATAAAATAGAACAAAACAAAACAATTCTTTTTTATGTTTGTGCAACAATAGAATAATAAAAGAATTAAACAAAAGCAAAGAAAGAAGTAAAAAATACGATTGAAGTGGAAAGAAATCACACTGAAAAGGGCTTGTGTGAACAACACATGCTCGTGTGTTGGTGCATAATGAATTGTGTGGCTGCACAAGTCGGTGGCAGTAAGGTAGTGAGTAATTGGGGTGGTGCGTAAGGCTTGAGCATCTACACAACAAGTTGTTAGGCTAGCACAAACTTAAAATAATGGCACACCCTCAATTCTTGTAATGAATTTCAACTTTCACATACGATCGACAAAAAGTCCAACATATAGGTACTCATACTTCCCCGATATGGCCAATCAACCCAAGCTCAACTCAAATATCAATTCACAAATACAATTGAATAAGAAAACACTAATTTCCCATAAGAAAGACATCACTCAATCCATCATCAGAAAACATCAAGCAAAATTCTCAATGGGCATTCAAACTTTACTATAATGTGCATTAAGCTCACATTCTCTATAATGCCCCGAACATAAGATATGTGTACAACTCCTAAACACCGATGAATCAGTACGAACCAGGAGGATAAGGATATAAATGGATAATTATATAAAGGGACACTTATAGTAAGTCATTTGAAGTGTTAGACCAAAGTTAGAGACCTAAAGGACACTAGAAACAAAAGTCCAAGTTGTCATTACGGTAGAGTATTTCAAACAAGCTCGTATATGGGCTAACTTATAATGGGTATATCTCCCAATTGATAAAAAGTTCGAGGTCCTACGACATACCAAACTAAATATATTTTAGTCTAGTTTCCAACATAATAAACCGCTTATCCATACTAGTTTGGAGTAAAAAGTTATGTGTATTTTTCTATAGACACGTGCACTGCCCAATCACCGCAGGACATGTGGCTACCTTTGAAAAGTCGACCAAAAGTTGATTTCTTATATTGAAATTTAAGGATTACATTTTACATTTTATCAAAACATAAAGGACCTGGTTCTTACTAATTTTCTTAAGTTCTATTTCATCTCCATCTCTCCCTAGCTAAAGGTAAATTAATTCCTTCAAGAATCAAGTGTATTATTAATCATATATCATGGAAACATACTTAGCCAAGTATTTTCTTGATGGAAAAGGCGTGGTTCTTGAAGAGTACAAATATGCAGGGATTGGTTGCTTATAAATAAAGGTATGAGTGCTCTTATATTCTGACAAATATGACTCTAAGAGTTATTTTAAGTATAGTTTATGGGTAGGACTCATGGGTCTGTGATAGAAAGTCGTGAGTATATCTTTTGCCTATTGTAATTAATATATTTGGTCAGAAAGGAGTATGTAAAAGGATATATTGGTTGTGTTTTTGACTAAATATGGAGTGTACGATTGTTATTTGAGGCAGTAAGCTTGCTGCAATGAGAAGGAAGTCTAAGCTATAGAAAATATGATGTATTAAGCTCTTGCGAGCTTGTCGCTCATCAAGTGTTTGATGAAATGCCTTAATGGATTGAGAATGTTATTTATTTGTTAATAGGATGCCTATTATTTTATGAATTTTAATACTTCTCTCCCAATTTAATCTATGAGCTTAAGGGGGAATTTTACATTGTTAAATATAGAATTTTTGAGGCGGTGTTTGTAAGCCGAGAGTTCAAGTTTATGACCTTGTTTGGGATATGCAATGGGCTGTATATTGTAAGGAAAGTATGGAGGGAATAATATTGACCTTATAGAAGGTCATAAGTTCTATTGGGAGGGGGGGAAAGAGAGAGGTGTGGCTATACACTATTTACTTATCGTATTCGCTAAGCTTGTCGCTTGTACGATATTATCATCCTTCTGACCTTGCTGTACTTATTGGTTAGCTTCTTATACTATTTAATATGATGTTATGTTATAGATAAGAAGTCTTTATAAGGGCGTTGAAGACAAAATGTAAGAGAGAAAGTCTCAGAGTAAGGCAATAAAGCTAAAATCTCTTTCACCATCAAGGCATGACCTAGAGTCACATGTTCCTCCTACAAAGGTCGTTATAGATAATAGGCTACTTGAAAGCAATTCTTATTACTATTATGGGTCTCCTTCATGTGGGGTTCTAAACTTATTAAGTTATTGTA
Source organism: Jaltomata sinuosa (assembly GCA_003996215.1). Taxonomy (NCBI): domain Eukaryota; kingdom Viridiplantae; phylum Streptophyta; class Magnoliopsida; order Solanales; family Solanaceae; genus Jaltomata; species Jaltomata sinuosa. Next base: position 77,006 of record QJPP01003999.1, on the reverse strand, counting down.
CTCTTTTCTAGTTAAAGAAGTTATATGTTTCACCTTACAGAATGTGTCTTATGTTGACACTCTTAGAAATTACAGAGAAGATATGTCACAAAATTTAATGGAAGTAATTGGCCATAGATTAGCCATATGTATGTAGATCACATAGATATACGATTCTTCAGCTAAAGGAAGTAACCAATATTAATATAACGAGTTATATGATTTATGAGTTACTTACTATAAGCCTTTAAAGGCAAGATGAGATTATAGCCTACTCTGTAGCGTAGGGTGGGTATTTTCAGGGCCACTACGTGCGACGCTATTCAGTGCAAAGAATTCAGACAGAGTTAGCTAGAATTTCCCGTTGTGGATTCTCCTGACTATATAGGCCAGTGAGCAAACCTTACAGGAGCCCTGGAGGGTATACCTTGATAGACCACGTTATCCAGACTATGAAATTTCACACATAGTTGTGACAGTTGGTTACAGTTGCCATACAAGTGTCATTGATTGCCGACAGTAGGCCATCTTGTAACTTCCTGACAGTTAGTATTACAGAATTAAGAGAGAAGCAATATAAAAAGGTAAAGATGTCACCTAGAAAAATTTGAGAAATTTCAAATATACATAAATAAGTAATGCATAGGATGTTATATGAGGACCCGTGATATTGGTCATAGTATCAGTTTCAGTTTCAGTTTTAGATTACATTTCCTGTATGTGAATTCTCATATTTTCCTATCTTTGATATTCAATTCAGTGAGCCTTCTTACATGTCTACTTGTTATTCAGTCTAGTTTACATACCACTACATGATTTATATGTACTTATGTCCCTTTATTTTGGGGCGTTTCATTGTTATGAATACAGGATCAGGTACTCAGTCTAGCAGACATCTACAATAGATTAGTGCCTTCTAGTCGATGTATTGGTAAGTTCCACCTCTCTCTGGAGCTACCAAATGTCTAGGTCCTATGTTTTGGCTTCATGTACATACCGTATAATGGGTATGTCGGGCCCTATGCTGACTAGTTATTAGATTTTCAGTTGCATACTCTTTAGAGGCTTCTTAGACTTTGTTTTGTTGCAGTTGTACTGCTACTCCAGTGGGCCCTTCAGTTACTTATGTTTCAGTATATGTAAACACACATTGATATCCATGTTATTGCTTATCAGTTTAGGACTTTAGCATGAGTTTAGTATATATGTTTAGCAGGTGCTCGTATAACTCTTCGATGTTTTCCTTTGTTAGCTAGGGGCATGAAAAACCTTGTATTAGAGCCCAAGGTTAAAGTGTCCCAGGGATTCTAAGAAGTCATGTCTAGTAGGATCTTTCTTATGACTATGTTTCATGCTACATATATAATTAAGGGACTACACAAGAATATAAGAATCGTAGCTTCTATTAAAATCTAGATCGTGCAATAGAGCTAAGTCATAGAAAGTTACTTCTGACTCATACACTGCTTATTGGTGATACAAATTATGTCTACTAAAGATAAGGATGAAGCAGGCCAGAGGGCCACTACCAGGACTACTTAGGAGGTAGCTACTATAGATCATTCTCTAGTATTAGCAGATCAGACCAGGGCTCAAAAGAGCTTGCCGAGTCCTACACTTCTACGTCCCCAGGTTCTTATAATAGAAGGGAAAACAGACATTTATACACCTCCAGTAGCATCAACAATAGTTTCTATACTGCCTGTACCTCCACCTGGTGCCTCAGAGCAAGATCTTAGAGGACAATACAGTTGCTCACCCAGTTAGTGCCTGCTTAAGTACAAGGATAGAATATAATTTCACGTAATAATATTTAGGGAGAGACTCCCAGATATATAGTCTGAGATTTCCTCAAAATAAATCCCTCGGTGTTTACAGGATCTAGCGTGAAAGAGGACCCTCAATAGTTTATAGATGAGATCTACAAAATATTCAAGGCTATGCATGTATCTGAGGCTATTGAATTATCCTCATATAATCTAAAAGATGTTGACATTGCCTTGCATGACATATAGGTCAATTCCAGGGGCCCAAATATTGCCCAACAGTTTGGGAGGAGTTCTCGAGGGCCTTTATGGATCACTTTTTACCTTTAGAGCTCAGGGAAATGAGGGTGGGCAAATTTCTATCCTTATTAAAGAATAACCTCAGTGTTAAGGAGTATAGAATGTGATTTACTCATTTGGCTAAATTTTCTCTAGAGATGGTCAGCACTCAGAGGGAGAGGATACATTACTTAATGAGTGGCCTCGGAGATCATTTTATTGACTGTTGTACAATTTTTGCACTTAATAATGATATGGATATTACTAGACTAATTTCACATGCTCAGCAGACAAAGGACCGCATACCCGACCGCAGGGCAGAGAGATCAGAAATGGAGCAGAGCAAGAGAGCCAGGGTAGCTGGCAAATATCAGAAATGTGGTAGGGCTTCATCCTGTAGAGGATCACTTAGGAAGGTTCAGTTAGTAGACCGCTTCAAAGCTATCACTCCAGCTCAGTCATTAAGGTCCATACATGATCAGAGTCAAACATTGAAAGCACCAGACCTTCGCTATCAAAGAGGTACTGATCAAGGTTTACCACCTAAGCCTAATTGCGAATAGTGTGGCCAATCCTATTTAAGAGAGTGCCTATTTGTCTCTACTTCTTTCTATGGGTGTGGATTTGAGGGTCACAAGATGTTTGATTGTCCTAGACTTAGAGCTGAGGGAAGAGGTGATAGATTATCGTTCACAGGATTCATAAGAGCATTCTCCTCATCAACACCACCTTAATCTCGTAATGCTCAAACACAGATAGACAAGGGTACATGCAAAGGTTCTAGTTTTTGAGCTAGCGTGAATTGAATATTTGCATTAGCAGACCGACAAGATTTAGAGGCTTCCCTAGATTGGGTTACAAGTACCTTATCCATATTTTCTCATAATGTTTATGCATTGATAGATCAAGGGGGACCCTGTCTTATATTACTCCATATGTTGCTAAGAAGTTAGTAATAGTGCCAAAGTTATTACATGAGCCATTTGTAGTATCAACTCTAGTAGGAGAGTTTATTATAGTTAAAAAGATCTACTATTGTTGCCTAGTAACAGTATGTTGTCATGATACATTGGATAACTTTTTAGAGATGGACATGGTTGATTTTAATGTCATTATAGGCACTGATTGGATGTCCTATTGTTATGGTACAGTTGATTGCTGAGCTAAGATTGCTCAATTCCATTTCTCAGGGGAGCCTGTCTTGGAGTGGAAAGGGAATGTTGTGACGCCTAGAGGAAGGCTTATTTCCTATCTTAATAAGTAGAAGCTTATGGAAAAAGGGTGTTTGTATCACCTAGTCCATGTGAGAGACCTTAAAGCAGAGAAATAGGTGTCAACTCTTTGGTCCGTACCCGTTGTGAATGAATATCCAGATGTGTTTCCTGGTGAACTTGCTAGATTACCTCTGGTTAGGGATATTAACTTTGGTATTGACCTAGATCTTGGTACCCAGCCTATATCTATTCTACCTTATAGAATGTCACCTGAAGAGTTGAAAGAGCTAAAGGAAAAGTTGAAAGATCTACTTGACAAAAAAATTATTTGACTTATCATATTGCCTTGGGGTGCTCCAATACTATTTGTACATATAGAGGATGGCACACTGTTAATGTGTATAGATTACAGGCAACTGAATAAAGTGACAATAAAGACTAAGTACCCTCTACCCAGAAGAGATGATTTATTTGATCAGTTGCAGGGAGCTAAATGTTTTTCAAATATTGACTTAAGGTCTAGTTATCACCAATTGACGATACATGAAGAAGATATTTCGAAGACAACCTTCAGAACTAGATATGGGCACTTTGAGTTCCTTATCATTTCATTTGGACTAATGAATGCCCCAATAGCCTTTATGGATATGATGAATAGTGTTTTTGAACCCCTTCTTGATATGTACATGATTGTGTTTATAGATGACATCTTGATATACTCACATGATGAAGCCGAGCATGCAAATCATCTGATATCAGTGCTAAAGACTCTTAAAGAGCACCAATTATATGCCAAGTTTTCTAAATGAGAGTTCTAGATGAACTCAGATGCTTTTCTTTGCCATGTAGTCTCTGGTGAATGTATTAAAGTGGACTTTCAGAATATAGAGGATGTGAAGAGATGGCCTCAACCAACAACTATGATAGAGGTACGTAGTTTCTTGGGGCTCGCCAATTATTACAGGAGATTTGTGGAGGGATTTTCCTTTATTTCAGCCCCATTGACTAAATTAATGCAGAAAGCAACCAAATGTCAGTACAAATGCTTATGAAAGAATTTTCCAAGAGCTGAAAGACAGATTGAGTACAACTATGATATTGGCCTTACCGAAGGGTACACGATTTATTATGATTCTTTGGGTGTTGGCCTAGGATGCATCTTGATACAACATGAGAAGGTTATAGCATACACTTCTCAGCAATTGAAAAGGCATGAATAAAACTACCATACTCATGCTTTGGAGCTTGCATCAGTTGTATTTGCACTTAAGATTCAGTGCCACTATTTATATGGGGTTGTCATGCCTCGAGGCTACCCCCTAGGTGTTAAACGGGACTCGGGACCACAAGTGTTCCAAGTTAACCCTTGGTCATAGCATACTCAGTTATTCAATACAAGAAACATAGCGGAAGCATACATAACAAAGATAAAAATCCCTAAACCCAAACGGGATAAGGTCTACGGAATACCAATCCAGAATACAAAAAGGATGTAGCGCAAGATATGCGTCAGTACTATAGGATGTAATGAATATGAGATATGTGCATAAATGAAATCAAAACATGCTAAAAACATAGTTTAGGCCGAGATCATGCATAAAAGAGAAGTCATGATAAAATCATAATTTTAAACATAAGATAAAAAATTCCAAAGCATAAGACTTAATAACATTCATATGGGAGTTTCTTATAACCGAAAATAGTCCATGTGAGCTGCATGGAATCCAACTACATAACCCTAGTTGGCAAAGCTACCCCTAACCTTGCCAATGAACGGGGTACTATATATATCATAGCGTGGAACCACTTTCATAACGGGACACTCTCAACTAACGACGACCCATCTTCCTGAGGAGACACTCTCAACTAACGAGGACCTCTTCACCTATGCTCGCAACATAATTATGTACTTAGGTAATCAAACCCTAATTGCTCGGTGCTAAATACTACTCCCAAAAACATGCTTACGTATATCTCATATATATATACTTGTGACATATCTGATGTCAAATCTATTTGAAAAGCATACAGACATATCTAATGTCATGCAAGTTCAAATCATAAGTCTTAAAGCTTAGCATAGCAATAATTCACTTTTCTTTCTAAATTCATAACTTGAAGAATTTGGCATGCAATTTCATAAAAACTTGAGGTCAAAATATCAATGCATGCAATTGTCCTTAAATCAAGCCATACATGCAAAATTTAACTAGGGTTCACCTTCAAATCATAAGGCAAATAATCAATTGGAAAACCCATGTCAATCATTAAATTGAACTTAGAATTTATTGAAGAATCATGAGAAAATACATAATAGAAAAGCCTATAAGAATTGGGTAAGAAACCTAACTTGAAATTCATAAAATCAATTTAGAAGAATTGGGTTTTTGGGTATAAGAGTGAAAGAATCACCTTCTGAATACCCATATGTTTTAATTGAAGCTAACCCAACTGAAATTTGAAAAGAAGAGGAGGCTTGAACTTGGAGCTTGAAGGAGTTCATTTTCCCAATTTGGTAGAAGAATTAGAGATAATGAGAGACTTAGGATAATAAGAGTAGAAACCGTACTAAAAGTGGCCAAAACAACCTCACTTAGGAGTTAAAAGGGTGGGTAATTATAAAAATACTCCTAGGATTTAATTAGGAAAAAACTGCTAAAAAGTTGGCTTCAAAAATCAGAGATGGATTCCACGAGTCGTAGACTTAACCATGGCTTGTTATTTCCACTTGTGGTTCCTAGCCAACTCACCCTCATGCAGAAGAACTTCTACGGGTCAATAGGATGGACCGTAAAAGAAACTACAGTCCGTAGACCCAATCTATAATTCCTGATCCAATGGTCAAGCTACTGAAGAGGAACTACGAATAAACAGGACGGTCCGTAGAATGAACTACGGCCCGTAATGTTCACTCGTGGTTTTTGGGAATAAGGCATACCTCTGGTTTTTAGTCCACGAGTGGACAGGACCAACCGTAGAGTGAATCACGGTCTGTAGAACCCACTCGTGGTACTCAGGCAAGAGACTCATCATGCAGAATTGAACCACGGGTTCATTTCAGGACTCATTGTTCAAACCACGATCCGTGATTTGGACCCGTAATTTTTGGAAAAGTCAAAATCATCAGATTTTCTAAGTGTAAAAGCTGGATCGAATTCTAGGGTGTTACAATATTTGCCCTTTGGGATCATTCATCCTCGAATGAAGACTAAGCAAGGAAAACTGGAGAGATAACAGCCCAACCACATATCAAAACATGAACTCAAGGGTAAGCATGAAAACTAATCTTTTCAACCTAAAACATGACTGAACTACCTTCGAAAAACATGAATGCATGCTAGAATCATGGGGGGGAAACTGGTGGAATAGAATCGGAGGTACATACTAAGAAAGAAATTATTTCCTCTAGCTGAAACTGGATCGGAAGGAAAGAGATGAGGGAACTTGGATTTTATGGCTGCTTCTGCCTCCCAAGTAGCTCCTTCAACTAGCTAATTCCTCCAAAGAACTTTCACTGAAGTGACTTCTTTGTTTCTCAACCTCCAAAATTGAAAATCAAGAATCTCCACGGGAAAATCCTCATAAATAAGGTTATCCTTGAAATTCACATCTTCCAAAGGAACAATCAAGGTCGGATTACCAACACACTTCTTCAACATAGAAACATGGAAAACTGGATGAACCACTTCTAAATCCGATAGAGAATCCAACTTATAAGCGACACTACCAACTCTCCTCAAAATACAATAAAGACCTACATAGAGAGGACTAACCTTTCATTTCTTGCAAAATCACATCACACCCTTCATGGGTGACACTTTCAAAAATACCCAATCATCAACTTCAAACTCCAACTCTCTCATTCTCACATCCGCATAAGATTTTTGATGACTCTGAGCGGTCTTCAACCTCTCCCTCATGATCTGAACCTTCTCCATAGTCTCATGAATGGAATTTGGACCAATTAAAGCAGCCTCACCTACCTGAAACCAACCAATAGAAGACGTACACCTCCGACCATAAAGTGCCTCATAACTAGCCATCTAGATGCTTGAATAAAAGCTATTGTTGTAGGAAAACTCGATAAGAGGTAAGTAATCATCCCAATTACCTTGGAAATAAATCACGCAAGCTCTCAACATATCCTCTAAAGTTTGAATATTACGCTCTGCCTAGCCATCCATCTGTGGGTGAAAAGTTGTGCTAAGCTTCATTTGAGTACCAAGACCTCTCTGAAATGATCTCCAAAACTAGGATGTAAACTGAGTACCTCTTTTTGAAATGATTGATAATGGAACATCATGCAATAAGACTATCTCACAATGTAAAGTCTGGCATAATCATCCACTGAATCCATAGTCTTAACAGCCAAAAAGTGGGATGACTTAGTCATCTGGTCTACAATCACAAAAATCGAATCATGCTTCCATTGAGTACGAGCCAAACCTTTAATGAATTCCATATTGATCGCTTCCCACTTCCAAGTAGGAAGGTCAATATCCTGAGTCATACCACCAGATCGTTGATGCTCTACCTTTACTTGCTGAAAGTTGGGACACTTAGCCATAAAACTGGCTATGTCCCTCTTTATACCATTCCACCAATAGACTTCCCATACATCACAATACATCTTGGTGGCACCAGGGTGAATAGAATATCTGGAACTATGATCCTCAGCTAAAATTTGTTTTCTCAACTTATCTACATCTGGAACACACAATCGATCCTGATAACGAAGCACACCATCTCCCCCTTGGGAGAAAACTCCTACCCTTTGTTGATGGACTGTACCCGTTAGCTGAAGAAAAATAGGATCACTGTCATGCTTTGCCTTCATTTCAGCTACCAAAGATGATTCAGAACCATTTTGAATAATAAGACCACCTTTTGTCGAGTCCATAAGGTAAACTCCTAATCGAGCAAGTCGATGAACATCCTTGGCAAACTCCTTCTTTCCATCCTCAAACGAAGACACACTACCCATAAATAATCTACTAAGTGCATCCACCATGACATTGGCCTTACCCGGATGGTAAAGCCACTCATGTTATAATCCATAAAAAGCTAAATCCATCTCATTTGATGAAGATTCAATTCCTTTTGAGTGAACACATACTGAAGACTCTTATGATCAGTAAATACATCCACGTGAACACTATACAAGTAGTGTCTCCAAATCATTAAGGAAAAAACCACGGCCGCTAACTCAAGATCATGAGTAGGGTAGTTCTTCTCATGAATCTTAAGTTGTCTCAAAGCATAATCAATCACTTTACCATACCGCATAAACACACAATCCAAAACAATCCTAGAAGCATCACAATACACAACAAAGTCATCTAGGCCCTCGGGTAGAGCCAACACTAGAGCTATGGTCAATCTAGTCTTCAATTCTTGAAAGTTCTTCTCACATTGGTCAGACCACTGAAACTTAACCTTCTTCTTAGTCAAACGATTCAATAGGGCAACAATGGAAGAAAAACCTTCCACAAATCTCCAGTAGTAACCAACTAAACCCAAAACGCTCCTAAAATCAGATGAGGAAGTGGGTCTGGGCCAGTTCCTTACTGCCTCAATCTTTTGAGAATCAACTTGAATACCATCTCTAGTCACAATATGACCCATAAAAGCAACAGATTGCATCCAAAACTCACACTTGGTAAACTTAGAAAATAACTACCAATCCTTGAGAGTTTGCAACACCACTCTCAAATGGTCCACATGCTCCTCCTCACTCTGAGAATAGATAGGGATATCATCGATGAACACAATCACAAACATATCCAAATTCTGGTCAAGAAAAGCGTTTTCAAAGCATTCCCAAGCCATAGGGACAAAATCCCTAGCTCTAACATCCTTCCATTGTGTGAACCAAATATGAGCGACGTCCTTGAGTTGATAGGAAGCTGGCTCAATACAATTAACACCACCCACTTGAATCACACAAAAGATCTTCTTTACCTCATTCAAGAAATTTTATAAATTTTCATCAACTTTCGAACCCCAGAACTCAGGCTGGTTCATGCGGATAGGAGCCTGCTGGTTGGCCTGGGCGGCCACAGTCTTAGCTGGCCAGTGGATGGCATTTCTGAACTCCGCATTTCTGACCTCGAGATCTCGAATAGGAGAATGAGCATTTCGGGAAATTTGCCTTGTGAGGTATAGCATGATGAGGAGGCATAATCTGAATCGTAATAAGAATGGATTAGAGGAGTAACAGAGTTAAACTCAATGCACGATACTGATAATTAAAGAAGTGAACTTTTCCTAAGATATCTCATAGCTTCTGTCTCATAAGTGTGGTGCGCTTTACACACATGACAGAGACTCTACCCGATGCGGCTTCAGACACCCAAGGACTCTTGAACCTGAGGCTCTGATACAAAGTATGTCATGCCTCGAGACTACCCCTTAGGCATAACACGGGACCCGGGACCACAAATGTCCCAAGTTAACCCTTGGTCATAGCATACTCAGTTATTCAATACAAGAAACATAGTGGAAGAATACATAATAAAGATAGAAATCCATAAACCAAAATGGGATAAGGTCCACAGAATACCAATCCAGAATACAAACTAGCTATGTCTGAAGTCTCTAAGTCTAGCATAAGAGTTGATAGGACAAGACCCAAACTAACTCAAAAATCCAAAGAAAAAAACATAAAGAGATAAGTATAACACTAGCCCTCGGATAATAAGTACTCACAAACGAAAGCTAGGTCTCTGACGATGTCTAGCCAAGAGCCTGAGGAGTGGAGCCTGGATATGCAATATCAAAGGAAGCAACGCAAGATATGCGGCAGTACTATAGGATGTACTGAATATGAGATATGTGCATAAATGAAATCAAAACATGCTAAAAACATAGTTTAGGCCGAGATCATGCATAAAAGAGAAGTCATGATAAAATCATAATTTTAAACATAAGATAAAAAATTCCAAAGCATAAGACTTAATAACATTCATATGGGAGTTTCTTATAACCGAAAATAGTCCATGTGAGCTGCATGGAATCCAACTACATAACCCTAGTTGGCAAAGCTACCCCTAACCTTGCCAATGAACGGGGTACTATATATATCATAGCGTGGAACCACTTTCATAATGGGTCACTCTCAACTAACGAGGAACCATCTTCCTGAGGAGACACTCTCAACTAATGAGGACCCTCTTCACCTACGCTGGCAACGTAGTTTTAGACTTGGGTAATCAAACCCTCATCGCTCGGTGCTAAATACTACTCCCAAAAACATGCATACGTATAGCTCATATATATGTACTTGTGATATATCTTATGTCAATCTATTTGAAAATCATAAGGACATATCTAATGTAATCCAAGTTCAAATCATAAGTCTTAAAGCTTAGCATAGACATAATTCACTTTTCTTTCTAAATTCATAACTTGAAGAATTTGGCATGGAATTTCATAAATACTTGAGGTCAAAATATCAATGTATGCAATTGTCCTTAAATCAAGCCATGCATGCAAAATTTAACTAGGGTTAGCCTTCTAATCATAAGGAAAATAATCAATTACAAAACACATGTCAATCATGAAATTGAATTTGTATTTATTGAAGAATCATGAGAAAATACTTAATAGAAAAACCCATGAGAATTGGGTAAGAACCCTAACTTGAGATTCATAAATTCAATTTAGAAGAATTGGATTTTTGGGTATAAGGGTGAAAGAATCCCCTTATTGAATATCCACATACCTTAATAGAAGCTAACCCAAATGAATTTTTGTTAAGAAGATGAGGCTTGAACTTGGAGCTTGAAGGAGTTCCTTTTCCCATTATGGTAGATGAATGAGAGATAATGAGAGACTTAGGCTAATAAGAGTAAAAACCCTACTAAAAGTGTCCAAAACAACCTCACTTAGGAGTTAAAAGGGTGGGTAATTATAAAAACACCCCTAGGTTTTAATTACGAAAAAGATGCTAAAAAGTCATCTTCAGGAATCACAGATGGATTCCACGAGTCGTAGACTGAACCATGGCTCGTGGTTTCCACTCATGGTTCCTGGCCAACTCACCATCCTGCAGAAGAAATTTAACGGGTCAACAGGATAGACCGTAGAATAAACTATGGTTCATAGACCCAATCCATAATTCCTGATCCAATGATCAAGCTACTGAAGAAGAACTGCAAGTCAACAGGATGGTCCGTAGAATGAACTATGGCCCGTAATGTTCACTCGTGGTTTCTGGGAATAAGGAAGACATCTGTTTTTGAGTCCATGAGTGGACAGGACCGACCGTAGAGTGAATCACGGTCCGTAGAACCCATTTGTGGTTCTCGGACCAGAGACTCATCCTGCAGACTAGAACCACGGGTTTATTTCACGACTCATTTTTAAAACCACGATCCATGATTTAGACCCGTAATTTTTGGAAAAGTCAAAATCTTCAGATTTTCTAAGTGTAAAAGCTGGATCGAATTCTAGGTTGTTACAGTAGCTCCCCTTTAGGATCATTCATCCTCAAATAATGACTAAGCAAGGAAAACTTGAGATATAACAGCCCAACCACACATCAAAACATTAAAATCCAAGGGTAAACATGAAAACTAATCTTTCAACCTAAAACATGACTGAACTAACTTCGGAAAACATGAATGCATGCTAGAATCATTGGGGGAGGGGAACTGATGGAATAGAATAAGAGGACATAATAAGGAGGAAATTATTACCTCAAGAGGAAACTGGATCGGAAGGAAAGAGATGACTGTACTTGGCTTTTATGGATGCTTCTTCTTCCCAAGTAGCTCCCTCAACTAGTTGATTCCTCCAAAGAACCTTCACCGAATCGACCTCATTGTTTCTCAACCTCCAAACCTGACGATTAAGAATATCTATGGGAACTTCCTCATAAGTATGGTTATCCTTCGCATTCACATCTTCCAAAGGAATAATCAAGGTGGGATCACCAACACACATCTTCAACATAGAAACATGGAAAATCGGATGAACCGCTTCTAAATCTGATGGAAAAACCAACTCACAAGCGACACTACCAACTCTCCTAAGAATACGATAAGGACATACATAGCGGGGACTAAGCTTCACTTTCTTGCAAAATCTCATCACACCCTTCATGGGTGACACTTTAAGAAATACCCAATCATCAACTTCAAACTCCAACTCTCTCTTTCTCACATCCGCATTTGATTTGTGACGACTCTGAGTAGTCTTCAACCTCTCTCTCATGATTTGAACCTTCTCCATAGTCTCTTTGATAACGCTCAAACTACACCTCAAATTAACGAGGCGTAAGCGATCGTAGTCAAGTAAAGAACCCAACAAGGTTGGGGTCGAATCCCACAGAGAATATGGTGAAGATCAAGCCTTTAGTGAATTTAGTAACTCGTAGTCAATTGTTTCCGATAAATAAAAAGGGGGGTTTTGTGAACAAATCGTAAACAAAAGCAACAATAATGTAAGAGAATAATCAGTAAGAGAGAATGAACTAGGGACGTGTTCACCATGGCTTTTGTAACAATGTCGATTCTAGGCTTAACCGGGTTCTTTCTATATGCTTGTCACGATGTGATTGCGTCAATTGTATCGTCTAAACGTCTCTCGACCAAATAAACAAATTTCCTTTTATCTTCTTTCGATCTTAAAAAGGTGTGCTTTTTAGCTCTCAATCCTAACATCAAGTAGACTAATCCAGTTACGGCATTAATCTTTAAGACGAGAGTTGGTAGTCTCGAATCCTTGTCGTTAATCAAGTTTTCCCGGTTTTAACTTCTTTACTCAAGAAAATTAAACCTAGGCATGTTCTAATGTTTGCAACCACTAGAAAACGTGACATAAAGTATGATTAACAACGTGACAATACATATATCGAACCCAACGCTACCCGGAATCTATCTTGCTACGGTTGCCATGGCTCCCACAACCCTAGTTGCGGGAGTTTTAGCTAATCATGCTCGAAGAAAAAGAGAAAATAGTTGTATTCATAATAAAGGGAAGAAAAGTCTTACAATATAATGAAACAATCAATCTTCCAATATCCAAGAGCAAGAAATACCAAGAACTCACGAAAGAATCAAGAACACGAGTTCAATACAAATGAACCGTGTTGTTTGCTCTCAAAAAATACTAAAAACGTGTTTAAACTAATGGGTGAATAATCCTTAACATAAACCTAACATAGGGTATTTATAGGAGTAGTAGAAACCAAATCCAAAACGGGCTAGGAATTCCCAAAACGCGGGTCGCCGACCAGTGCTACTGCCTTAGCGTGACGGCCAGGCTTGACGGACCGTCAGGGCAGTGACGGATCGTCGCCTGGGCCGTCACTGCTTGGCAGCAACACTGCCTTAAGTTGACGGTCCCAGTGACGGGTCGTCAGCCTTGTGACGGGTCGTCAGCCTTGTGACGGGCCGTCACTCAGGCCGTCACTCTTAGGCAGAATGTTGTTTTTCGCGTATTTTCTTCCGTTTCCGTGTTTGCTTCCATTTCCTACAAATACAACATAAAAACATCAAAAACAACAATGGTTGCTTGAAAACGTACGATTGTTCTTAGTAAAAAGGAGTCGAAAGTGACGTAATTTGGCGTCACATCAACACCCTCAACTTAAAACGTTCGCTTGTCCTCAAGCAACATGACAGAAAACAATAATACGACTCAACTAAGAACACAAACTCTTGTCTATAGCAACTCATGGTCATTCAAACTTATTCAATTCAATCAAGCTCCCTCGTAGCACACGAATGTATGAAACACTAACTTGCAAGGATCCAAACATGTCATTCCGTTATGATAGAACATTATGCATACACACGCGCAGCTATCCTAACAATCAATAGACAATACAGACATCTTTGGTGCCCTCACCACAAAGAAATCCCACACACAAGATTTGGGACTAGGTAAGCGCTCACACTCACAAACGATTTCAAACAATGCACATGCGATACCATAGGCTTGCCCTTACCATTCTATTTCGGTTCTTCAGAAAGCTACTCAGGATCACTACAGGACTTGTTTAGGCTTGTAATGAGGCTTCGGGTGCAGGTAGGATACATTTAGGGGTTAGTGACTAAGCCCTCCTTGGAACCGGTTACATCTTATCACCACATAACTTCACCTTGTCCATCCTTATTCACCTTTTTATTCCTTTCTTTCTAGCTACAGGTGTGGCCTCTTTATTTTGACCATTCTTTTTGTTACTTTTTCGATCTTTTTCACCTTTCTTTATTTTTCTTTTCTTTTCCTAGGCGCACACCCGGATTTTCATTCTATTCAAAAACCAATCTTCTCCATCATCTTTTTCTTATCATTCACCTCCGTAGTAGCCACCCCCAACTTAGGCTGATTGCTTGCGTTAAGGTGCACAATGTCCATGCAGGACCAGGGCCAAACAGGGTTTACCTCTATAGTAGCCACCCTCAACTTAGGCTGATTGCCTGAGTTGAGGTGCACGATGTCCATGCAGGACCAGGGCCAAAATAGGGATTCAAAGTTAAACAGGAATGGTGACAGGTTATTGAAAGAACAAGGTCAATTATGGCTCAAACAGGGATCAAGGGATTATTTATATTTGGACGGTCTTTTAGGTTAAGTGGACTGCACACAAAAAGGGCCTGTGATCCTTTCCTAAGCAACCAACTTCAAACTTAACAAAATAGACCGGGCAAGTTCTAGATGCATGCACAGAGTAAGAATTTATGACAATAAATCTCACACGCTCTTGGCACCAAGAAACTATATCGCTACCAACTATCAAACAACCGCTCGGCTTAAGCATACTCATTCTACTCATAATCGCACAATGACATACAAAGATCCCAACATTCAATCGTTTCAACATAAGCTCAAACCCAGAAAATTTTTAAGGGGCCTCATTTTTAGACAAGAACAACGCATGCTTGCTATAGACACTAAAAAAATTTAAACTAACAACCTAAACATGCCGGTTCTACTAGATAGCACACCGGAGGGAAAAGAAATCGGCAACAAAAACCCTCGGTGGTGACTCACAGGTTTCCCAACACCCTCAACTTAGACTCATGCATTGTCCCCAATGCATACATATGAAAACTAAAAGCTGTGAGAATAAAGGAATACCTGTGAAGTCGATATGACTCAGATTCTGGAATGATGTTGGAGACCGCCTGGGTCTCCAAAACAAGAGAACTCGATGGAGTACGTGTGTGCGCCAACCTCATGTTGCGCTCCAACTTCCTCTTTTATTTGCTCCGCCGCTAGTCGTGACCGCTTCTTCGCTCTTTCCTTGTAGATTCTCTTACGGTGTTTTCGTTTCCTTGAGCTATTTACACCGCTCTCCGCAACATGCTTCTCTTTTCGCGGCATCCTTCTCACAACAGCTAGCGTCTCGACCAAACACTTCTCCTCAATGTGCACATCCGCAGGAGCTTCCTCAATAGCATTGATGACCGCGACCACCCTCATGTCACTTGGTTGCTTCATCAATTTGGACACATCGAACTTGACCAATTCATTGTTCAATCGGAAGGTCAGCTCATTTTTCTCCATGTCAACCAACACTCTCGCCGTAGCTAACAATGGTCGTCCCAAGATTATGGGAACTTCGAAGTCCACTTCGCAATCCAAAATTACAAAGTCAGCTGGGAAGATAAGCTTACCGATCTTAACTAGCACATCAGATAAGATCCCTACGGGTCGCTTTACCGAACGGTCAGCCATCATCACTCTCATGGACGTTGGTTTAGGAGCTCCCAAACCCAATTTGTTATACACTGCTAGCGGCATCAAATTTATACTAGCACCAAGGTCACACATAGCTCTCCCGAAGTTGAGCTTCCCGATAGTACATGGAACTGTGAACGCACCTGGATCATCCTTCTTTTCAACTAACGACCTTGAAGAGATAGCGCTGCAGTGATGGAGGTTGTCTTCCGGTTCAAAACTCACCGTCCTCTTCTTTGTAATCAAGTCCTTCATGAACTTGGCATAACCGGGCATTTGTTCCAGCGCTTCCACCAATGGTATGTTTATTGAAATCTCTTTCAACATGTTCATGAAGTTCAGGAACTTACCATCGTCAGCTTTCTTCTTTAAACGCTGTGGGAACGGAGGTGGTGGTCGAGGCATCATAGTTGGAAGCTTTTCAGCTTCCTTGCGTTTCTCCGCGGGCTTTGGAGTTTCCTCCTCTACCGCCTCTTCATCATCCGCAGTATCACCTTGAGTCTGAATTACCGGATGTGATTCCGGTAACATTTTTCCGCTTCTTGTGGTGATCGCCATACAGCTTGCATCATTCTTCGGATGAGTGGTGTCGCTCGGCAAAGTACCTATTTTCCTTGGGTTTAGAGATGCCGAGATGTGACCCACTTGCTGCTCTAGTTGCTTGATCGCGGTTGAGTGTGACTCCACTACCAGACTCAATGTTGATAGCTCATTCCGCATTGCCTTTACCCCAGAGTCAGTCGATTCCACCTTAAGCAGCATCTTTGCCATCATGTTCTCATGTTTGGACGTCTCAGCCTCGCTATCAGCTTTATCCCGATTACCAGGTGGTATATACAACCCACCTCTATCGGTGTTGTTCCTCCAGTTTCCTTGGTCACGCTCTTTGTAACCACTTTTCTCATAGTGGTTGTCTCGCTGATAATTCCGACCTTGGTTTCCCTGGCCATTGGCCTGGAAACCCCCCAAGTAATTCGCTTCCTCAGTCTCTATACCTTGGGAACCCACAGCTTGTACCTTCTCTATACTTCCTGACGTCAAGTGCCTTGTCAGGCGATCCAACTGTGTTTTCAGGTGCGCCATGTCTTGGTCGCGCTCCTCCTCTTTCCTTCGCTGCTCTGCTGACATGCCAACTGTATAGGTGCTAGCTGCAACCTCTGAATCCCGTGTGTGCCAGGCTCTGTTGGTCTTGGTGAGCCTGTCCAAAATAGTTGTGGCGTCAGCAAAAGTGCGACCCATAAACGCTCCACCTGCTGCGTTATCCAATGTCGGCTTGGTAGCTGAATTTAGTGCCCCGTAGAATGTCTGCATCAAGAATTCGTTGTTCAGCTGATGGTTGGGGCACTGTGTCAGCTTCTTCTTAAATCGCAACCAAGTCTCGTGCAGTGCTTCGTGCGGTTGCTGCCTGAAGTTGCTAATCTCGTCCCTCAACTGTATCATCCGAGAGGGAGGAAAGAACCTTTCTAGGAAAGCTCCTCTCAACTCTCCCCACGTTGCGATAGAGTCGGGGGTCAATTCTGTTAACCACAAAGCTGCCTCATCAGACAGAGACAACGGAAACAACCTGAGCCTGATCGCTGTCTGACTCACTCCTGGCAATTCGAAGGATTTGCAGATGCCCACGAAATTCATCAAGTGCTGATTTGCATCGTCACCAGCAACACCGCGGAACACTCCTCTCAAGTTCAACAGCTGGATCATCGTGCTAGTGATGTTGAACTTGGCTCCGGGCGGTAGCGGTGGAACAATAATGGCGCCCGTAGCGCCAGCTCCATCTAAATCAAGATCCTCATCATTCAGTACCACATCATCCTGCAGACCACCAGCATTCAAATTTTGTTGGGCCTGCAGTTCTGCAGCGATCCTTGCTGCGTCTAATTGTGCGGCCATATTCCGCCTCAATGTTCTCGCAAGTTCGGGGTCGTAAGGTAGAATTTGTTCCCCCGAACCTCGGGTACTTGGCATGCACAACCTGTACCCTGTCCAAAAACAAAAACAACAAACAAAAATAAAAGCAGGAACTTATGACTAAAAGTCAATTAAACACACCAGACTTAATCAAAAACCGTATTCCCCGGCAACGGCGCCACTTTTTGATAACGCTCAAACTACACCTCAAATTAACGAGGCGTAAGCGATCGTAGTCAAGTAAAGAACCCAACAAGGTTGGGGTCGAATCCCACAGAGAATATGGTGAAGATCAAGCCTTTAGTGAATTTAGTAACTCGTAGTCAATTGTTTCCGATAAATAAAAAGGGGGGTTTTGTGAACAAATCGTAAACAAAAGCAACAATAATGTAAGAGAATAATCAGTAAGAGAGAATGAACTAGGGACGTGTTCACCATGGCTTTTGTAACAATGTCGATTCTAGGCTTAACCGGGTTCTTTCTATATGCTTGTCACGATGTGATTGCGTCAATTGTATCGTCTAAACGTCTCTCGACCAAATAAACAAATTTCCTTTTATCTTCTTTCGATCTCAAAAAGATGTGCTTTTTAGCTCTCAATCCTAACATCAAGTAGACTAATCCAGTTACGGCATTAATCTTTAAGACGAGAGTTGGTAGTCTCGAATCCTTGTCGTTAATCAAGTTTTCCCGGTTTTAACTTCTTTACTCAAGCAAATTAAACCTAGGCATGTTCTAATGTTTGCAACCACTAGAAAACGTGACATAAAGTATGATTAACAACGTGACAATACATATATCGAACCCAACGCTACCCGGAATCTATCTTGCTACGGTTGCCATGGCTCCCACAACCCTAGTTGCGGGAGTTTTAGCTACTCATGCTCGAAGAAAAAGAGAAAATAGTTGTATTCATAATAAAGGGAAGAAAAGTCTTACAATATAATGAAACAATCAATCTTCCAATATCCAAGAGAAAGAAATACCAAGAACTCACGAAAGAATCAAGAACACGAGTTCAATACAAATGAACCGTGTTGTTTGCTCTCAAAAATACTTAAAAACGTGTTTTAGAACTAATGAGTGAATTATAATAACATAAACCTAACATAGGGTATTTATAGGAGTAGTAGAAACCAAATCCAAAACGGGCTAGAAATCCCCAAAACGCGGGTCGCCGACCAGTGCTACTGCCTTAGCGTGACGGCCAGGCTTGACGGACCGTCAGGGCAGTGACGGACCGTCGCCTGGGCCGTCACTGCTTGGCAGCAACACTGCCTTAAGTTGACGGTCCCAGTGACGGGTCGTCAGCCTTGTGACGGGCCGTCACTCAGGCCGTCACTCTTAGGCAGAATGTTGTTTTTCGCGTATTTTCTTCCGTTTCCGTGTTTGCTTCCATTTCCTACAAATACAACATAAAAACATCAAAAACAACAATGGTTGCTTGAAAACGTACGATTGTTCTTAGTAAAAAGGAGTCGAAAGTGACGTAATTTGGCGTCACATCACTCATGAACAAAATCTGGACCAATCAAAGCAACCTCACCTACCTCAAACCAACCAATAGGAGACCTACAACTCAACCCATAAAGTGCCTCATAAGGAGCCATCTGGATGCTAGAATAAAAGTTGTTTTTGTAGGCAAACTAGATAAGAGGTAAGTGATCCTCCCAATTACCTTGGAAATCCATCACACAATCTCTCAATGTATCCTCTTAAGTCTGAATAGTACGCTCTGCCTGGCCATCCGTCTATGGGTGAAAAGTTATGCTAAGCTTTACTTTAGTACCAAGACCTCTCTGAAATGATCTCTAAAACTGGGATGTAAACTGAGTACCTCTATCTGAAATGATAGATAATGGAATACCATGCAATCGTACTATCTCACGGATGTAGAGTCGGGCTTAATCATCCATTGGATCCGTAGTATTAACAACAAAAAAGTGGGATGACTTAGTCATCCAGTCGACAATCACCAAAATCCAATCATGTTGCCTTCGAGTATGAGCCAAACCTGTAATGAAGTCCATATTGATCGCTTCCCACTTCCAAGTAGTAAGGTCAATATCCTGAGTCATACCACCCGGTCGCTGATGCTCTACCTTCACTTGCTGATAGTTGGGACACTTAGCCACAAAACCGGCTATGTCCCTCCTCATACCATTCCACCAATAGACTTTCCATAGATCACGGTACATCTTGGTGGCACCAGGGTGAATATAATATTTGGAACTATGAGCCTCAACTAAAAACCCATCTACATCTGGCCCACACAATCGACCCTGATAACGAAGCACACCATCTCCCCCTTAGCACAAACCTTCAACCCTTTGCTGATGGACTGCACCCTTTAGCTGAAGAAAAATAGGATCACTGTCTTGCTTTGCCTTTACTTCAGTTACCAAAGATGATTTGGAACCATTTTGAACAATAACACCACCTATTGTCGAGCCCATAAGGAAAAACTCCTAATCAAGAAAGTCGATGAACATCCTAGGCCAACTCGTTCTTTCCGTCCTCAACCGAAGACACACTACCTATAGATAATCTACTAAGTGTGTCCGCCACAACATTGTCCTTACCGAAATGGTAAAACACACTTATGTCATAATCCTTAAGAATCTAAAGCTATCTCCTTTGACGAAAATTCAATTCCTTTTGAGTGAACACATACTGAAGACTCTTATGATGGTTAAATACATCCACGTGAACACTATACATGTAGTGTCTCCAAATCTTTAAGGAAAAAACCATGGACGCTAACTCAACATCATGAGTAGGGTAGTTCTTCTCATGAATCTTAAGTTGTCTCGAAGCATAAGCAATCAATTTACAACACTGCATAAACACCCAACCCAAACCAATCCTAGAAGCATCACAATACACAACAAAGTCATCTAGGCCCTCGGGTAGAGCCAACACTGGAGTTGTGGTCAATCTAGTCTTCAATTCCTGAAAGTTCTTCTCACATAGATCAGACCATTGAAATTTAACCTTCTTCTAAGTCAATCGGGTCAATAGGGCAACAATGGAAGAAAAACCTTCCACAAATATCCGGTAGTAACCATCCAAACCCAAAAAGCTCCTAAAATCAGATGAGGAAGTAGGTCTGGGCCAGTTCCTTACTGCCTCAATCTTTTGAGAATCAACTCGAATACCATCTCTAGGCACAATATGACCCAGAAAAGCAATAGACTACATCCAAGACTCACACTTGCTAAACTTAGCAAATAACTACCGGTCCTTGAAAGTTTGCAACACCACTCTCATATGGTCCACATGCTCCTTCTCACTCTGAGAATAGATAGGGATATCATCGACGAACACAATCACAAACATATCCAAATTCTTCTTGAACACACAGTTCATCAAATACATGAAATTTGCGGGAACATTTGTTAGACGTAAAGACATCACAATAAATTCATAATGACCATATCAATTTTTGAAGGCAGTCTTTGGAATATCACACTCTCGAACATGAAGCTGATGATAACTAAATTTAAGGTCGATCTTGGAGAAGAAACTAGCACCCTGAAGCTGATTGAACAAGTCATCAATCGTAGGAATGAGATACTTATTCTTGATTGTGACCTTGTTCAACTAATGGTAGTCGATACACATTCTGAGAGAACCATATTTCTTTCATACAAATAGGATTGGAGAACCCCATGGAGAGATGTTGGGTCAGATAAAACCCTTATCAAAGAGGTCTTTCAATTGATCCTTCAATTCCTGAAGCTCCGAAGGATCCATTCTATAGGGAGGAATAGAGATAGGTTTCGTATGTGGGAGAAGATCTATCCCAAAGTCAATCTCCCACTCGGGAGGGACTTCGTGCAATTCATCAAGGAACACTTCTGGAAATTCATTTACAACAGGAACTAACTGGAGAGATGGGGTCTCGGACTCCATGTCCATAACCCAAACTATATGAGAAACATAACCCTTAGAAATCATCTTCCTAGCCTTAAGATAAGATATGAAATGACCCTTCGAGGATGGAGGGATACCTTGCCACTCTAAGATAGGTTCATTTAGAAATTTGACACAAATGACTGGAGTACGAAAATCAATGGAGGCATAACGAGCATACAAGCAATCCATACCAAGAATAACATCAAAGTCAGTCATCTCCAACTCTACTAGATCCGTTGAACTGACTCTATGAAGGACTAAGATAGGGAAATTTTTATAGATTCACTTGGTTAGGACTGACTCGCCGAGCAGAGTAGAATCATAAAAGGGTTCTAAAAGCTGATCAGGACAAATCTCAAACCTACAAGCAATATAAGGGGTCACAAAATATAAGGAGGCACCCGAATCTAATAATGCATACATATCGAGAGAGAAGACTTTCAACATACCAGTAACAATGTCTAGTGAACTCTCCTGGTCCTGATGAGAGGATATAGCATAAAGGTAGTTCTGGCGCTGACCACCAGAACTAGAAGCAGTGCCCTGCAGGGCTGGTCGATCTCCTGATGCTGCAGAGGCAGGCTGAGTCCTACTACCTCCCTGTCCCTTCTTAGTTGAAGGGCAATCTCTAATCTTGTGTCCAACCTGACCACATCTAAAGCATCCACCTAAAGCATCTAAACACTCCCTAAGATGACTTCTACTACACTTGTTGCAAGAAGGGTAAGGAGCACCATTTGCAACACTCCCTTGTGAATAGGAACTAGCTCATTTGCCAATCTGATCATAATGAGGCCTTGCGGTCTAGGTAGTAGCACTAGCTGAAGAATGAACGGGGCCTGATGATTTCTTCTAAAATGAAGAGTGATGTCTGCCCCAAACTTCTGATGGTTAAAACCTGAGCTCTCCGACCTAACCCTCTTGTTCTCCATTGCTTTCTCCCTCATCTTGTTTCCCTCAATGTATTTTGCATGATTCATGAGTCGGGATATATTCATGTCACCCAAAAGCATCACAGACCTACACTCCTTCTTCACCGAATCTGACACTCCATAAACATACTTACTCATCTCATCCCATGGGTCAGCCACCATGGATGGAGCATACCTAGATAGTTGGGTGAACTTCAACCCATACACCTAAACCGACATAGAACCTTGACTCAAATTCATAAATACTTTGATCTTAGCTTACCTCAACTCCCTCAGGAAGAACCAATCAAGAAAATCCCTTTCAAAGCATTCCCAAGCCATAGGGACCACGTCCCTAGCTCTAGCATCCTTTCATTGTCTAAACCAAATATGAGCCACGTCCTTGAGTTTATAGGAAGCTAGATCAATACATCAACACCACCCTCTTACATCATACTAAAGATCTTCTTCACCTCATCCAAGAAATTTTGTGGATTTTCACCAACTTTCGAACCCCAGAATTCAGGCGGGTTCATGCAAATGAAATCTTGAACTCAGGCCGCTACTTCACCTTGAGGGTGGACAAGAATAGTAGCCTTCTGGTTGGCCTGGGTGTCCCTAGCTCAAGAAAATCCCTTTCAAAGCATTCCCAAGCCATAGGGACCACGTCCCTAGCTCTAGCATCCTTTCATTGTCTAAACCAAATATGAGCCACGTCCTTGAGTTGATAGGAAGCTAGATCAATACATCAACACCACCCACTTGCATCATACTAAAGATCATCTTCACTTCATCCAAGAAAATTGTGGATTTTCACCAACTTTCGAACCCCAGAATTCAGGCGGGTTCATGCAAATGAAATCTTGAACTCAGGCCGCTACTTCACCTTGAGGGTGGACAAGAATAGTAGCCTTCTGGTTGGCCTGGGTGTCCCTAGCTCAAGAAAATCCCTTTCAAAGCATTCCCAAGCCATAGGGACCACGTCCCTAGCTCTAGCATCCTTTCATTGTCTAAACCAAATATGAGCCACGTCCTTGAGTTGATAGGAAGCTAGATCAATACATCAACACCACCCACTTGCATCATACTAAAGATCATCTTCACTTCATCCAAGAAAATTGTGGATTTTCACCAACTTTCGAACCCCAGAATTCAGGCGGGTTCATGCAAATGAAATCTTGAACTCAGGCCGCTACTTCACCTTGAGGGTGGACAAGAATAGGAGCCTTCTGGTTGGCCTGGGTGTCCACAATCTGAGCTAGCCTGTGGATGGCATTTCTAAACTCCGTATTTGTGACCTCGGGGTGTGGAATTAGATGATTAGCATTTCGGGCATTGGACCGGTGAGACATAGCACGACGAGGAGGCTTAATTTGAAACGTAACAAGAACGGATTAGAGGAGTAACAGAGCTAAACTCAATGCATGATACTGATCATGAAAGAAGTGAACTTTTCCTAAGATATCTCATAGCTTCTCTCTCATAAGTGTGGCGTGGTTCAAAAACATGAAAGAGACTCTACTCGATACGGCTTCAGACACCCTAGGACTCTTGAACCTGAGTCTCTGATACCAAGTTTGTCAGGCCCCGAGGCTACCCCCTAGGTGTAACACGGGACCCGAGACCATAAGTGTCCCAAGTTAACCCTTAGTCATAGCATACTCAGTTATTCAATACAAGAAACATAGCGAAAGCATACATAATAAAGATAGAAATCCATAAACCAAAATGGGATAAAGTCCATGGAATACCAATCAAGAATATAAACTAAATATGTCTGAAGCCTTTAAGTCTAGCATACGAGTTGATGGGACAAGACCCCAACTAACTCTGAAATCCATAGAAAACAACATAAAGAGATAAGACTAACACTTGCCCTCAGATAATAAGGACTCACCAATGAAAGATAGATCTCTGACGATGTCTAGACATGAGCCTGAAGAGTGGAGCCTGAATATGAATCATCAAAGGATGCAGCACAAGATATGCATCAGTATTATAGGGTGTATTGAATATAATAGATGTGCTTATATGAAATCAAAATATGCTAAAAACATAGTTAAGGCCGATATCATGCATAAAAGAAAAGTCATGAGAAAATCATAATTTTAAACATAAGATAAAAGATATCAAAGCATAAGACTTAAAAACATTCATACGGGAGATTCTTATAACCGACAATAGACCATGTGAGCTGCATGGAATCCAACTACATAACCCTAGTTGGCAAAGCTACCCTGAACCTTGCCAAGGAATGGGGTACTATACATATCATAGTGTGGAACAACTTTCATAAGGGGACACTCTCAACTAACGAGGACCCATCTTCCTGAGAAGACACTATCAACTAACGAGGACCCTTCTCACCTACGCTGGAAATGTAGTTTTGGACTTGGATAATCAAATCCTCATCCCTCGGTGCTAAATACTACTACCAAAAACATGCATACATATAGCATATATATATATATATATATATATATATATATATATATATATATATATATACTTGTGACATATCTGATGTCAAATCTAGTTGAAAAGCATAAGGATATATCTAATGTCATGCAAGTTCAAATCATAAGTCTTAAAGCTTAGCATAGCCATAATTCACTTTTCTTTCTAAATTCATAACTTAAATAATTTGGCATGTAATCTAATAAATACTTGAGGTCAAATATCAATGCATGCAATTGTCCTTAAATCAAGCCATGCATGCAAAATTTAATAAGGGTTAGCCTTCAAATCATAAGGCAAATAATCAATTGCAAAACTCATGTCAATCATGAAATTGAACTTAGAATTTATTGAATAATCATGAGAAAATACTTAAGAGAAAAGCCCATGAGAATTGGGTAAGAACTGTAACTTAAAATTCATAAATTCTATTTAGAAGAATTAAATTTTTGGGAATAAGGGTGAAAGAATTCCTTTATTGAATACCCACATACCTTAATTGAAGCTAACCCAAATGAAATTTGACAAGAAGAGGAGGCTTGAACTTGGAGCTTGAAGGAGTTCCTTTTCCCAATTTGGTAGATTAATGAGAGATAATGAGAGACTTAGGCTAATAAGAGTATAAACCCTACTAAAAGTGGCCAAAAACAACCTCACATAGGAGTTAAAAGGGTGGGCAATTATAAAAATACCCCTAGGATTTAACTAGGAAAAAGCTGCTATAAAGTCGGCTTCAGGAATCAAGGATGGATTCCACGAGTCGTACACTGAACCACGGCTCATGGTTTCCACTCGTGGTTCCAGGCCAACTCACCATCATGCAGAATAATTTCTATGGGTCAACAGTATGGACCATAGAAGAAACTACGGTCCGTAGACTCAATTCGTAATTCCAGACCCAATGGTCAAGCTGCTGAAGAGGAACTACGATTCAACAAGACGGGCCATAGAATAAACTACGGCCCATAATGTTAACTCGTGGTTTTTGGGAATAAGGCAGACCTTTGGCTTTGAGTCCATGAGTTTAAAGGATGGACTGTATAGTGAATCATGGTCCGTAAAACCCACTCGTGGTTCTCAGACTAGAGACTCAACCTGCAGACTAGAACCACGGGTTCATTTCACGACTCGTGGTTTAAACCACGGTCCGTGATTTGGACCCGTAATTTCTAAAAAAGTCAAAATCTTTAGATTTTCTAAGTTTAAAATCTGGATCGAATATCGGGGTGTTACAGGTGTACATATAGATATATTTACATATCATAATATTCTACAATATCTCTTCTAGCAAAAGGAGTTGAATTATAGGTAGAGGAGGTGGCTACAGTTACTGAAGGACTATGATATCCATATTCTCTACCACCCAGCTAAAGATAATATTGTAGCGGATGTTCTCAGTGGTGTGTCTATGGAGAGCCTAGCACATTTTCCACCCGTTCAATATGAAGTAGTACTAGATGTCACTACAACATTTTAAGCTTTTGTCCACACTAATTCTAGACAACACTTGAAAAGTGTTCTTAAAAGTATTTGTGGGAACACTTTCAAAGCGTGGCCATTACATAGAGCTTTTATCTACAATAACATTGTCAACACTTATAAAGCTTTCCCTTTAGTTGTATAGGCTACACTTTATAAGTGTTTCTAAATTATAATACAATATGCAACGCCTAATTATACCTATAGCTATGGTTTTGAAGTGTGCTATTTTTATAATTCTAAAAAAAATACTTTACAAGTGTGCCCTTATAATATTCATAAAATTTTGACTAAAATAATTATGTTCCCTCCGTATATTTAAGTTTCCCAATTTCTGTTTGGCAAAAAAATTAGTGCATTCATCGTATTAAACACATTTCCCCACAAATTCTAAAATCCAAAGTAGATAATTTTTTGGGAAGTTAGAGCACCGTAAAAGGGTTTGAGAACCCTTTGCCGAAATTAGAAAATCTTTTGGCAATTAGAGTTGCGACTCTTTCAATTTTACTTTGGCAACTCTGTTTTCACCATAGAAGGGTTTCTTTGACCAATTTCGTTCAAAGCGTTTCTTGAGCATCAAAGAGATCTATGAAATTTCTGAGACTTCTGCGCATCAGGTAGAAATTTCTAGACAAAATTCTAGGGTTTGCACTCTGAATAACTCAAACAAATTTCTGGACATTTAAACTAAGCATGCATATTTGATCAAGGGGATATGTATCTTTTTAGTGTGGGTTGGTTCTGATAATCTCATGGGTCAAATTTTTTGTATGTATAATCATTTTATGAATTTTTTTTACTCAATGTTATATAGTTGAAAGTTATATTCCATTGGTTTTCATGATTTGTTCTATAGTTAGGATTTTCATTGTGCCTTTGTAAATTTTCAGCTTTTCCGTGTCTTTTTGGGGAGTCTACAAACTTATAATTGCTTGTCTTAATACCTATAGAGATTTCTTTTGGTAAAAGGTCACTGTATTTTTTTGTGATTTGTTGGTGTTCAAATAAAACCTTGTTATTAACTGCAAATTTTAGGGATGCTAAAATTAACTCTTTATTTATTTTATATTTTTGTTCTTGTGTAACCTTTGATTTCGCCAACAATTTGAAAAATGATTGTTTTTTTGAATAATCATTTTTTGTATTTTACGTTACCTGTTTTATGAAGGGATGTAATTTTAACTCCTAAATCTTAGTATTTTCTTAGTGATAGTATGAATCTTATATTGGTTTTATAATATTTCATATGTTGGAATTTACAAGTATCAATGCTTGCTTGAGTGAGATTCCACTATGTTGCTCGGTAAGTTATGGAAGGCTGGTGATTGGAGATTTTCTTGAAAATATAGAATTCATGCATCTTAGGCTGAGAGGGGGGGGGGGGGTGTAGGTTCTTGATTTTTTTAGGGGTAAAAATTCACTTATCTTTTACGTTCCAATGCTCTCAGGGTATTGAGATGTACATTTGGTGGATCTGCAGAAGGTGAGGGGGCTTATGAACTGCGTGGGGGTCTGCCTTATATTATTTTGATTCACCTTTCACTATCTTGTTTCCTTGTGAATTAATTATAGTATATTTAGTATATTATGCTTAAAACACAGTTTTGCCATTAATATTATGTGAGCCCATTGTATTGTATTATGCTTGCATAGAGGTTTCTAACATGGTTTTATGTCATTCTTGTCTATTTGCAGATCGACATGGATACAATAGAAGTCAGTAACTTAAATAGATAATTTTTGTTTTGACAAAAACATGTACGACAATCTAAGGCTAAAGTAAGGAAATCACATCAATTTTTTCCCATTTTCCATTTTCGTGCAGATATTGAACCTTTCATAGCAGTCTCAAAATTTTTACCAGGTTGCTAGAGAGGTTGTCCTAAAATTTAAGACTCGTATTAAAATTACACCATACCATACAAATGTAAAAGATCCAGTGTTCAATGTGGTTTTTTTAAAGAAATTCAATGTCATCCTTAATGACCTTGAAAATATAGATGCTTGGAGACATGTGAACCGCCTTTGTTTGGCATCTGGTATCCCAATAGTTGAAAGTGGGATGATAGGCTTCCTTGGCCAAGTAAAATTTAAGTTTTTCGATTTTATTTTATGGGGATCACACTATTTTATTGATGTTACTGATTCCTTAACTAGTGTCTTTGTTCTCTTACTCGAGTCGAGGGTCCCCTCGAAATAACCTCTCTACCTCCACCTCGTGGAGGTAAGGTTACCCTCCCAAGACCCCATTAGGGGGATTTCACTTGGTATGTTGTTATTGTTGGTTTTGTTTGATGGAGAGTTGGCAACTAGATTTCATTTGACATACTTCTGTTTCATTCTTATATATTTTCAAGTGTGCATATTTCTTCTTAGCAACATTCAAACTAGCTATGACCAGCCTAAAATGTTATAAAGGAAGTTACTTAAAATGAAATAAAAAATGTGAAAAATCTATCATATTTCTTGAATGTTGTATTCTCGGGTCGTACATTGTTGTGATTATTTAATTATCAATTGAAAGGTGCTACTCAGTACTCACTGTTTTATTTCCATCTTATAGTGAAAATAAGTTATTATAATTCCGATATTTTGATGTAGAATGTACCATGTGAGACTTAAGAAGAAGACTGTCAATTCTGAACTCTGAATGGAAAAGAAACAGTCTGTAGTAAGATATTCAAGATTTTTTTTAACTATTTCACAAAAACTTATTGAATATGCATGTTGATCTTTGTTACGCTTGTTACATACAGTGAATTTTGATTCCTTTCTTCTAAGGCTTGCTTGAAAAATTGGAAATATTCGCTAGTCCATTGGAGTTAGCCAAATTTGGTCAAATTATGTCTTATTGAAAAGAACTCCTGCAAAAAATTTCTCTTCATGCTAACAAGGTTCTTATTCACCTCAATATTTTGAAGGATGGGGAAATTTTCTACTTTTCTATAGAGTTGTTTGATTCAGATTTTCTAGCCAAAAGTTTAAACTGTTTATGCACCCTCTAAGATCATAAAGGAAATACATAATCATGCAGCTTTATGTGTGTTAGTAAATGTCTGAAGTTCCTGTCTGACAACACTTTATTGGTTATGGTTCCATAGTGTATTACTATGTGTTCTGATGTTTCTATTTATCAACTGACTGAATCTCCTTTGACTCTTGCTTGTTCTGAAATTTTCATCATTTGCTCTTTTTTCATGATAAGTCACGGTACATGTGAAGGGTAAAACAGAATGTTATGAATGCCAGCCTAATACAACTCTAAAAATTTATCATGTCTGTACAATCACAAGCACTCCAACAAAGGTACTGACAAGTCCTTAATCCTTCTCTTTCTTAATGTAAATTTGAGCTGAGCTAATCTGTATATCTTTATTTATTTTAATGTCATTAAAATAATGACACTTGATGAAAAAGATATAATTTGTCAGCATATTGCAGAGTGTAGTGCAAATAATAATGTTTCACTTATCAAAAATATAATTGCAACAGTGTAGTATGTAAATTTTACAGTGGACTAGTGAAGTAGTGTTACATGCTTCTGTTCTTGCCCCTATGTGCTAGTTGGACTTTATAAGCTACTTCTCTAAGATACTAGAGGCTTGTATAGTTATTCATCACAATTGCACCTTTTTTCTGATAAATTTAATTAATTTGTTTCTTGTTCTTATATTAGAGAGAATTGATAATGGTGCACGACTCAAGGGACTACTTTGAGAACTAGAAATAATGTAGTTGTTGGAGTTGTGGCATCTTTGTTGTTCACAATTCTAAAAAGATTGTGGATATAAACCTTTTTTAGGGACTGTCCGCCACTTTATCAACCTTAAAAGGATTTACTAGAGTCATTTTTAAGTATGTAATACATTATAGTTTCATAAAATGTTGTGGATTATCAACAACTTTAAATTATCTATTGTGATTGAGCTCTATTTAAATTCATAAAAATGAGTTTATTTTCTGTTCGCTCCTATAATGGCTTTAACTTTTAAATTTATAAAGTTTTTTGCTAATAGACATTTTGATACATAGATTTATTAGTATGTGCAGTACATGATTAAGTTGAATTCTATTGTAGGTATATATGAATATGAATTATTTTTTGTATTTTTTAAATAATTTAGTTCTTGATTAACATGATATGCTTGAAATAACTGTAACTACAAGATATATAAAAAATGTAGCATTTTAAGCATAATATTAAAAAATATATATTTTATGACCTAATAGAAATTTCCACGCTTTTAAAGTGTCGCCATAGGCATGGTATGTTTGGCATGAATATAAGCAAAGACTACGCTTTGTAAATGTGGCCAATAAAATAACAAAGGACACACTTTCAAAGTGTAGCTCTACGATGTGAAAATGTTCCTATATGAAGAACTGCAAAGCGTGGCCTTAGTTATATATAGGCAACACTTTTGAAGCGTAGCTGCTAAGGCAACACTTGAAAATCGTGGCCTAAAGTCAAAGGTTACGCCTCTTTAAGACACCCCTGCAAAAGTGTTGTCTAAAGTCAAAAAGTGTTGCCTTTGATCAAAGACAACACTTTTTGATGGTTTAGGCCACACTTTTAAAGGGTGGTTGAAGGCCTAAAATGTTGTAGTGTGTTCACATATTAGCAATACTAGGAGTTTGACTTCTAGATTCTAAAAATGGAGGTGTGGTTGTAAAAAAAGTGAAGAGTCATCATTAGTGGCGTTAGTGAAAGAAAAACAATATGATGATCCCTTATTGATACCAGTATATAGAAGGGATTTCAAAACATAAAATTTTAGCGTTTGAGTTAGCAAGGGATGGCACCTTAAGGTTTCGAGGGAGATTATGTGTTCCTTGTGTAGATGGTCTAAAACAACAGATAATGGCTGAAGCACATTGTTTCGGGTATTTAATTAATGTAGGATCTACAAATATGTAAGAGGTTTACTGTTTGAACGATATGAAAAAGGATATAGCAGAATTTGTAGCAAAGTGCTCCTACTGCCAGCAAGTGAAATTTGAACATCAAAGACCCGGTGGCCTAGCTCAAACTATGAACATTCTAGTGTGGAAATGGGAGGCCAATAACATGGATTTTATTGAACGTTTTCCATCCTCATTTCATAAGCATGACTATAACACCTCAGAATTCAAACCAATATTTAGACTTTGAAATTAGGCTAGTTTATGCAAAATCCAGGCCCTACGGGCCGTGAGAGGTCCCACGGGATATTTTCCTTACTATGGGAGATGACCTAGCTCTTCCTCCCCGATGGGAAGTCACCACAGCCATCACAAGTTTGACAGGCCATGGGACCCTATCGTGGGATTCTACTAGTGGCTCGGCCAGCCTCTGTTAGCCCGACGACCAAGGTCACGCATCATGGGAAGTCCCACGGGCCATACGCCTCAGCCGTGGGTACAGTACAGAAGACCAGCCAAGAGGCCCCAACCTGACGGTCCCCACCATGGGTCGTGGTAGGTCCAACGGTCTATCAGGCATCTCGTTCGGCTAGAAAATTTCTGCAACTTTTAAATTTAAGTAAGGGGTGTTCTGAATTTTTTCCAGTCTTTTAAATCATATACTAAGTCATTTTGGGTATATTTTAAGAGGTTTTAATCAGACTTAGTCTAGTTTTCATTCATTCCATAAATTCAAGTTTAGAAAGAGAGAAATAACGCTCTCAGTCCTAGGGCTATCTTCTCCAAAGCTTTAAAACTCCATCTCCAGTTCATGAATCTTCTTCTACCAGGTATGTTGGTATTCAGTAAGAGCTTAGTTTTCCCTTATACCTAAAACTCCAATCTTTTCTTTGAATTTCATGGTTTATAAAGCAAGGGTTCATGCCCTATTGTGCTGAATTCTATCAAATTTAGTTCTTATGCTTAGTACGTGATTCACATCTTGTTTTAATGTCTTATTCATTGAATTTGCATCAACTGCATAGACTGTAATACCCCAAGATATCTAAGCTAACATTTGCACATCATCCGACCATTTCTTGATAAAAAGGATTAGTCTTTATTTCATGCTCCCTAAACTTAAATTTTTGCGATATTTGAGAAGTTGCTTACCTTAAAGTAAGACGGTATTTTAGGAAATTGTATTGGGGTATTTACGTAAACTACTACAACTATATTTATCTCAAAAAAATAGTAAATACATGAGATTTTTAACATTTGGGGCAGCCAACTTTAACTTTTTGGGCAGCCACCTTTTTGATTGATATATATCCATGTTTGTGTGTAAAATATTACACCTACTCTCCAATTTCGGTTCCTTAAAGCTGAAGACACCCCCTGAACTCTCTCTAAATCTTATTCCATCAAAAAATTATTTAGAACAACTTCTTCTTTCAGCTAGAACACAAGGCAATCTCTCCCTTGTGGTAAGTGTGCAAAACTTATAATTAGACCATTCCAGCTATTAGTAATTTTAGAATATCTTGTTGTGTACAGATCCGTTTTGTGTGATCAAATATGTTTTGGAATCTAACACACAGCTCTACAACTCTTATGTTTATTTAAAAATCTGGTTTTTCTGTTATGGGTTCAAAAAAGGGGACGCAATACAGTGGAGGTTTTGCCCAGTTTTTCCGATTTGGAAACCATCTATGTACTGCGTTTAGTATTTTGAGCATATCTTTTCGTACAAAACATATTTGGTGATGGTTCTTAACCCTTTAAAACTCTAAGACACGTTTCTACAACTTTGTTTAATACTATGAAGCTTGGTTTTTCCGTTACTTATTCGAAATTGAGTCACAACACAAGGCAGTTAGGCTGTCAAGATTTACTGTTTTGGGGAGTTCGTATGATTTGCACAAACTAGACTCACTTTTGATATTTATATTATTACTTTTCACTTGGTGAAATTGCTAAATATTAAATGGGTATTTGAATATATATTCAAGGTATTTATACTCTTGTGCAAAGCTAAAGAAATTTGTTTGAAGAAGTTGACACACTTGTTGGTCTACGATTTGAACACTTCAAGTTGTGGTAGGACTATTTATGTGCTAAAAAGTCAAGGTTTGTGTATAAAATTTAATCTGTACTCTCATTACTTGCTGAAGCATCTTTATTACTGTCTTAGAACTTTCATTTGCTTCCTCGTGACCTTATACCATAATATTGGTATTTTTGAATTATTGTGAGATATTTATTAATTCGCCCACTTGTATGGATTGCTCGATCATTCTGCATTCTTGATTGAGACTTTTTCCTTCATGTGGCAGTGACTATGTCGCTGTATTGGCATGCCTCTTAATTTGGATCTTTGTCCATCTTGACTTTGGATTTGTGGTTTGTCTTAATTATGGAAATTATCCATGTAAGTACGAACTAGAAAGACATTTTTACTATGGTTCTTGATTCTATTAATTATTGGATTTTGGCCCTACTTGATACAAGGGTTCATTCCTTCTTAATATTTAATTATGCTTGGTGTGATGGAGGGAAAATTTATTATTTGACATCTCGTGAAGTAGTTCTATGAACTTTCTTGACACTTGAGCTTTGAATGCTGATTTTGATATTTGTAATATATTCATTTTCTTGATTTTATTTATATGTTTTATTAAGCTGTCAATAATTTAGAAGGAAATTGGAGAAATCTATGGCTCCAAGCCCAAACTTTATACACCACTAAGCTTTGTTCTTAGCGATAGTTGTTTTCTATCATAAGTGACGATCTAGAGAATAATTTAAGATGGCCACTTGAAGTAGATATTTTGGAGCTCTTAGAAGATCACATTTTCATATAGGCATCTATGTTTTGTAGTAATTTTGGGACTTGTACATTATCCATATGTTGCACCTGTATATGTAAATCTTGGAGGCTTATTTTATCATAGTACTGTAAATTGTAAACTTGAATTTGGTATCGTGTTGGCTATTTTGAGGTGTGTAAACTCAGATCTTGTAATGTATTAATGTCACATTTTGATTCGTAATTTGCAACATGGAAGACACTAGTGTTTCCTTTAGTATTTGGAAGTTAAAAGATGATTTACAAAATGATCCTGCAGTTGTGTTTAAATTAAAAAAATGACTTTCCTTAAGGTACATGCTTTATTATTTTTGAAAGGTCCGTCATAGTGAATTGAAACTCCTATATGATCTTTACTTGGAATTATATGAATTATTAGATGTCAAATTATTATACATGTAAATCTTTTCAAATGGGCCTAATTCTGCTATATTAAAAAATATGATTAATATGTTTTAACCCTTTTAAACGCTATAGGTATATATTTATTTTTGTTTCAAAAGTGGCATCCTCCCAAGAGGGTCGCTACATAGACTTTCAGCATGATTTGAAAATCAAGAAGTTAGCCCTAAATTGTAGTATTTTCTCATGATTCAAATTTCTTCAAAAGTTAACCTAGATTACTAGCATTGAGTTTTAAGCATTGAGTTTTAAACCAAATTAAGTCAACTTTCAGTTTACAACTTTTCAAATAATACTATTTACAGACTAGTTATGTTCTGATGCAGCATTCCAGAACCTCAGTTTTAAAAATAGCTAATAGAAATTAGTTTTAGGAGTAGTTCTTAGTGCTGAGTTTGACTAGGGTTCAGTGTACGTTCCACCATAAGTTATTTAGCCCCTCAGTTGGGCCTCAGAACTAGTGATCATGCAAAAAAAGCCTGTATACCTTTGCAAGGTATATTTGGTCCTCCCAATTGGGCATATATATCACACTCGATGTTTAGCTCATGTTGTTTATGTCGGTTAACAGACTCTCATATACAATTAGATTCAACAGTTAGGTACTAGGCATTTAGTTTTAGTTTTACTACTTCAGTATGTCTTTTCAGAATATCCTTGCATTTCAGATTTTATGCATGATTATGTTTGGGCCTATTTACTACAGTTCAATTTACAGATTTTAAACAATAAATCAGCATTTTTGCATATTCAGTTATATTGCATATCCCTTATGCTCAGTACATGCGAAGTACTGATGCATACTTTGTGTGTTGCATCGTATCATGATGCAGGTTTAGGTTCTCAGATTCAGCATCGCGATTACCTTATCTCATCTTTATCTCCACGACTGATTATGGTGAGTCCTAATCATCTGAGGATGGACTTTTGATGCTTTTCTCTCTATTTATTTTGGTTTTTAAATATTTGTGGTTAGATGGGGTTTACCCCAACAACTCATCAATAGTAGAGGCTTTCAGACTTAGAGTTATATTTCTCCTTATTCAGTGAGTTTTACTTTTCAGACTTATAATATATTTAGAGGTTTTCAGTTTAAATTATATAACTTATATCTTTATTCAGTTTAGCTTTAACTTTGTCAATTATATTCAAGATGTTAGTATATACTAGGCCATGGGTTATCTTGGGGTCACTTGTGGCTCTAAGCACCGTGTCATCCAGGGTCTAGACTCCGAATGTGACAAACTTGGTATTAGAGCATCAAGTTTAAGAGTCCTATGATGTCTGAAAGCCACGTTAACTATAGTTTTTTTCATTAGTGTGAAGCGTAACACACTTATGAGTGAGAGGCTACAAGAAATTTTTAAGAAACTCCACTTCTTTTATGTTCTATGTCATATGATAGAGTTTAACTCTATTACTACCTCCTAATCTGTTTGTTATGCATTTCAGATCATGCCACCTTGTAGAGCTAATGCCCGTAATGCTAATCCTCTGATTCCATACCATGAGGTCATAAATGCTAAATTCAGGAATGCCATCCGATATTGGCACAAACGATGATGTCTCAATCAAATTAGCAAGTGTCTATTCTTGCTAACCCAAATTGTGGGACAACTGCGACTAGAGTTAGTTATTTTATCCGCATGAATCTTCCAGAGTTCTTTGGATGGAAGGTAGATGAGGATCTACATTACTTCATCGATGAGGTGAAAAAGGTTCTCAAAGTGATGCAAATTTTAGGGATTTAGAGTGTTGAGATGGCATCCTATCAACTTAACGATGTGGCTCACATTTGGTTCATGTAGTGGAAGGACAATAGGGGTTTGAATGAAGATCCTATGACTTGGGACTATTTTGTTGGAGCTTTACTAGACATGTTCTTCCCAAGAGAGTTGAGGGAGACTAAGGCTGAGGAGTTTGTAAATCTGAGGCAGGGATCTATGACTATGCAAGAATATGGGTTGAAATTTACTCAGTTCTTTAGGTATGCTCCAGTAATGATAGCCTAGCCAAGGTCCTGGATGAGTAAATATGTTTCTCGCATTTCAGATTAAGTCAAAAAGGAATGTAAGACAGCTATATTGGTCGGAGATATGGAAATATCTAGACTTATGACTTATGCTCAGCAGATGAAAGAGGAGAAGCTTCAGGAGAAAGAGAGGGAGAGTAAGAGGGCCATACAGGGAATTTTTACTATTCTTAGCAGAGGTCAAGTGGTGGAAATCTGTCTCAGTTTCAGGAGAGATCTTCAGCTCCATCACCTTCATCACTGAGTGCTCCGACTCGCTGACCTCGCCATGATCAGAAGAATATGGTATCAGGCTCTAAGTCACAAGAAAGTGTTTTAGGTAACCACACTTTTTCATCATGTCCTAAGTATGGTAAGAATCATCCAGGAGAGTGTTTTGCTAGCAGAGAGGGGTGTTTTAGGTGTGGTCAGTATGGCCATAGGTGTAAGGAGTGCCCCTTATCCACGCAAGGATAGGGAGGTAATAGATCTCAGTCTACTACTTCAGCAGCTCCAGTAGGTCGCACAGCTCATCAGGGTAATTCTTTTGGTACAGGCGGCGGTCAATGTCAAAACCGTCTCTATGCCATATCATTCCATCAGGATCAAGAGAGTTTACTTGACGTAGCCACTATATGTTGCAAGTCTTTTCTCTTGATGTTTATGGTTTATTAGACACACAATCTTCCTTATATTTTATAACTCTTTATGTTGCACGCAAATTCAGAGTCAGTCTTGAAAAATTACTAGATCCATTCTTGGTCTCTACCCCAGTCGCTGAGTCAGTCCTAGCTAAGAGGGTATACAAAAATTGCTAGTCTCAGTCTTTTATAGATTCACCTCAGCAGACTTAGTAGAGCTAGATATGACCGACTTTGACATCATTCTTGTCATGGATTGTCTACATGCCTAATATGCCTTAGTCGATATAGAACTAGAGTCGTAAAATTTCAGTTTCCAAATGAGCATGTCATAGAATGGTGGGGTAGTCCTCCAATGTCAAAAGGTCATTTCATATCTTACATCAAATCTAGTAAGATGATCTCAAAAGGGTATATCTATCACATATTTTGGGTTAAGGCTTTTGAGTCTGAGACCCAATCCTTGCAGTCACTTCCTGTAGTGAGTGAGTTTCTAGAAGTGTTTCATGAGGATCTGCCCAGAGTTCCTCCTGAGTAGGAGATTGACTTTGGGATAGACCTTTTTTTTGACACACAACCTATATCCATTCATCCTTACAGAATGGCTCCTACTTAGCTTAAGGATTTGAAAGATCAGCTACAAGACTTCATAGATAAAGGTTTCATCAAACCCAATATCTCTTCATGGGGTGCTCCAATTATCTTTTTCGTTAGAAAGATGGTTCTCTCAGAATGTGCATCAATTATTATTAGTTGAACAAAGTCACAATCAAGAAAAATCATCCCATTATGAGGAATGATGACTTATTCGACCAGCTTCAGGGTGCTAGTTATTTCTCAAAGATCGACCTCAGATCTGGTTATCATCAACTTAGAGTTAGAGAGTGTGACATTCAAAAGGTAGGATTTAGGACTCGGTATGGCCACTATGAGTTTGTAGTTATGTCTTTTAGACTAACCAATGCTCCTGCAACTTTTATGGACTTGATGAACAAGGTGTTCAAGCTGTATGTGGACATTTTTGTCTATGTCTTTATAGATGTCATTCTTGTCTACTCGTAGAATAAGGAGGAGCATGCAAACCATCTGAGGGTTGTTTAATAAATCTCAAGGATCACTAGTTATTCGCCAAGTTTAGTAAGTATGAGTTTTGGTTACATTCTATTTCTTTTCTGGGTCATGTGGTTTCTAAGGAGGGCATTCGAGTACATTTGCAGAAGATAGATGTATTAAAGAACTGGACTAGACCTAGTTCTCCGATATACATTAGAAGTTAATTGCGTTTGGCTGGTTACTACATAAGATTCATTGAGGGATTTTCATCCATAGTTGCCCCATTGACCAGGTTGACTCAGGAAAAAGTTTAAGTTCAAGTTGTCAAATGAGTGTAAGAAAAACTTCTAGGAATTGAAGACTAGGTTGACCAAAACCCTACTTTGTGTCTAGGAATTGAAGACTAACCAATGCTCCTGCAACCTAGAGCGTTCAGATGGTTTCATTGTGTATTGTGATGCATCTAGAGGTTGCTTAGGTTGTGTTTTGATGCATCATGGTAAGTTCAATGCCTAAGCCTCTAAACAACTTAAGATTAATGAGAAGAACTACCTGACTAATGATCTTGAGTTACCAACAGTTGTTTTTGACTTAAAGATTGTGAGACACTAAATGCATGGTGTTCATATGGATGTGTTTACCGATCATAAAATCCTCCAGTATGTGTTCACTCAGAAGGAGTTAAATCTTTGTCAGAGAAGGTGGCAATAGCTTCTCAAGGACTATGATATGAGTGTGCTTTACCATCTATGTAAGGACAATGTAGTACCTACCACACTTAGTAGATTGTCTATCGGTAGTGTTTCATAGGTTGAGGAAGAAATGAAGGAATTAGCTAAGGTGTTCATAGTCTTGCTTATTTAAAAGTTTGCCTCACAGACTTAGTCGATGGTGGCGTTATAGTTCAGAATAGGTCAGAATCTTCTTTGGTAGTGGAGGTGAAGGAGAAACAAGACAGTGATTCCATCTTACATCAGTTAAAAGGTGCAGTCCATCAGCAGAGAGTACAGGTTTTCTTGCAAGGGAGAGATGGTGTTCTTTGATACCAGGGTTGGTTGTCTGTTCCTAATGTAGATGATTTAAGACATCAAATTTTGACAGAGGCTCATAGCTCCAGATATTCCATTTATCCTGGTTTCACCAAGATATACCGTAACATACGAGAAGTTTATTAGTGGAATGGCATTAAGAGGGACATTATACATTTTATGGCTAAGTGTCCCAACTGCCAATAGATAAAGGTAGAACATCATAAATTGGAAGGTTTGATTCAGGATATTGACATTCCTACGTGAAAGTGGGAAGTGATTAATATGGACTTCATTACAGGTTTACCTCATACTCGCAAACAACATGATTCAATTTGGGTAGTAGTAGATAGGATAACTAAGTCAGCCAACTTCTTGGCTGTCAAAACTACTGCTTCGACAGAGGATTATTCTGGACTCTACATGCATGAGATAGTCAGATTGCATGGATTTCCCTTATCCACCATCTCAGATAAGGGCAATAAGTTTACTTTCTAATTTTGGAAATCCTTTCAGAAAGGTCTTGGTACTCAAGTGAATCTCAGCACATCATTACACCCGTACACAGACGGTCAAGCAGAGCATACCATCTCACCTTAGAGGACATGTTGAGGGCTTGTGTGATCGACTTTAAAGGTAATTGGAATAATCATTTATCTCTTATAGAGTTTTCCTACAATAACAACTTTCTTTCTAGCATTCAAATGGCTTCTTATGAGGCATTTTATGGGCAAATGTGTAGATCACATATATGTTTGTTTAAGGTAGGGGAAGCAGCATTGATAGTCCTAGATTTAGTCCATGAGACTACATAGAAGGTTCAACTTATTGGGGAGAGGCTTAAGTCTGCCCAAAGTCAGCAGAAATCTTATGTAGATGTGAGGAGAAGAGACTTAGAGTTTTAGGTTGATATTGGGTGTTTTTAAAGGTTTCACCTATAAAGGGAGTAATGAGATTTGGTAAGAATGGGAAGCTTAGTCCCTGATATATAGGTCCTTACAGGATTCTAATTAGAGTTTCCAAGGTGGTTTATGAGTTAGAGTTACCCGTAGACATAGCATTGGTGTACCCAATCTTTCATATATCCTTGCTAAAGAAGTGCATTGGAGATCCATACTTTGTTTTTCCTTTAGAGAATGTGGGGGTAAAGGATAGCCTCTCATATGAAAAGGTCCTAGTTGAGACTCTTGACCACCAAGTTCATAGGTTAAGAAATAAGGAAGTCGCTTTAGTGAAAGTCCTTGAGAGGAACCAGTTAGTTGAAGGAGCTACTTAGGAAGCAGAAGCAACTATGATGTCAAAGTACCCTCACCTCTTCCTTTCCGATTCAGTTTCAGCTTGATGTAATAATTCCTCCTTAGTATATTCCTTCATTTATTCTCATTCTCCTAGTATGAATTCATGTTTTACGACCTTAGTTCAGTTATATTTCAGTAAAAACTCAGTTTCTGTGCCAGTATTTCAGATTTTAGAATTCAGTTTGTAGAGATTGCAGCTCATTCCACCTAAGCTCATCTTATTTAGTCTTCATTCGAGGATTAATGATCCCAAGAGGGAGATATTGTAACACCTCAGAATTTGAACTAGCACTTAGATTTAGAAAATAGGCTATTTTTTTCAAAATTCAGGCCCTACGAGTAGGCGCCATGGGCCATTGAAGGACCCACAGGTAGGCCCTGAAGGCTGTGGGAGGTCCTATGGGATGTTGGCCTTGCCGTGGGAGCCAACCCATCTCCTCAACCGCGATAGGTAGACACCACAACCGTCATAGGTCTGATGGTCCATAGGAACCTTCCATGGGATTCCATCAATGGCTCAGCCAGCCTCTGTCAGCCTGAAAGCCAAGGTCACGCGCCATGAGAAGTCCCACGAGCTATGGTCCTCAACCATGGGTATGGTCTAGAAGACTAGCCCAGCCGGCCCCAAACCCAACGGTCCTTATCATGGGCCGTGGTAGGTCTGACAGGCCGTCAGGCAGCCCGTCCGGTGAGAAACTTTTTGCAACTTTTTGATGTAAGTTAGGGGTATTTTAGTCTTTTCTCCACTCTTTAAAACACTATACTAAGTCATTTTGGGTATATTTTAAGAAGTTTTAATCAAACTTATTGTAGTTTCCATTTATGCCATCGATTCATGTTTTAAAAGAGAGAAAGAACGCTCTTAGACCTAGGGCTTTCTTCTCCAAAGCTTCAGAACTCCATCTCCAATTCTGGAATCTTCTTCTACCAGGAATGTGGATATTCACTAATTGTTTAGTTCGCCCTTATGCCCAAACCTCCAGTCTTTTTTTGAATTTCATAGTTTATAAAGCTGGGGTTCATACCTGATTGTGCATAATTCTATCAAATTCAGTTCCTATGCTTAGTATGTGATTCACATCCTTTTTTAATATCTTATACATGGAATTTCCATCAATTGCATAGACATTCACCATGATTTGAGAAATTAAGAACTTAGCCCTAAATTGTTGTTTTTTCTCATGATTTAGCTTTCTTCAGAAGTTAGCCTAGATTACTAGCATTATGTTTTAAATTGAATTTAGAAAGCTTTCAGTTTATAGCTTTTCAAAAATTAATGTTTTCAAACTAGTTTAGTTCTGATCAGCATTCCAGAATCTCAAGTTTAAAATGAGCTAATAGAAATCAATTTTGGGAGTAGTTCTTAGCACTGAGTTGTACTAGGTGTTAGTATACTCTAAAGTCTAATAACTACGTGCAACTGTAGGTTATTTAGCCCCTCGTTTGGGTCTCGGAACTAGTGATCATGCAAGTCATGCCTTTATACCCTTGTAAGGTATATTGGGTCCTCTCGATGGGTGTATACATTGGACTCTATGTTTAGCTCATGTTGTTTATGTCGGTTAACAGACTCTGCCATAGAATTAGATTCAGCAGTTAGGTACTGGGCCCTCATTTTAAGTTTTACAATTTGGTATGTTTCTTCAGACTATCCTTGCATTTTAGATTTTATGCACAATTATGTTTGGGCTTATGTACTATAGTTTAGTTTATAGTTTTTAAATGGCATATCAACATTTTTTCATGTTCAGTTATATTGCATATTTCTCATGCTCACTATATTTAAAGTATTGACGCATACTTTATGTGTTGCATCATTTCATAATGCAAGTTCAAGTTATCAGATTCAGCATCGTGATTAGCTTGGCTTAACGTTATCTCCGCGACTAGTTGTAGTGAGTCCTCATCATCCGAGGATGGACTTTTGATGCGTTTCTCTGTAGTTATTTTGGTTTTTAGTATTTTGGAGTTAGTTAGGGGTTTGTTCCAGCAACTCAAAAGTAGAAGAGGCTTTAAGACTTAAAGTCAGATTTCAGCTTATTCAGTCAGTTTTACTTTTTAGACTTATATTATATTCAGAGGTTTTCAGTTTAAATTACAAAACTTATATCTTTATTTTGTTTATCTTCTTCTTAGTCAATTATATTCAGAATGTTAGTATGTGTCATGCCATGGGTTACCTTGGGGTCACTTATGGCTCTAAGCACCATTTCACCTCAAGGGTGTAGACTCGAGGAGTGACAATAACTCAATTTGGGTGATCGTTGATCGATTTATAAAATTATCCCACTTATTACCAGTTAAGTCTACCAGTACCACAGAAGATTATGCCAAGCTATATATAAGAGAGATTGTTTGCTTGCAAGGAATATCAATATCTATTATTTCAGATAGGGGTGCCAAGATCATAGCACCTTTTTAGAGGTCATTCCAGGAGAGTATGATCACACATGTGAACCTTCGCACTGCATTCCATCCACAAATGGATGGCCAAGATCATTGCATTGTACAGACAATCGAAGATATGTTGAGAGCGTGCATTTTGGACTTTAAAGGTAATTGGGATAATCATTTGCCCCTGATAGAATCTTCCTATAATAATAGTTATCATTCTAGAATCAGCATGGCTTCATTTGAAGCTCTTTATGGGCGAAAATATAGATCACCTATTGGTTGGTATGAACTAGGTGAGACTCAAATTTCGGGACTAGATCTTGTCCATCAAGCAGTTAAAAAGGTAAAGCTAACACATGAGTGGTTGAAGACCACTCAAAGCTGACAGAAATCTTATACAGATGTGCGATGGAGAGATTTAGAGTTCCAAGTTGATGATTGGATATTATTAAAGGTATCACCTATGAATGGGGTTATTCAATTTGGTAAGAAAGGTAAGTTGAGCCCTAGATATATTGGGCATTCATAAAGAGAGTTGGCCAGGTAGCCTATGAGGTACATTTACCTCAAGAGTTAGCAGCAGTGCATCAAGTTTTTCACATGTCTATGTTACGTAAATGCTTAGCAGATGCTTCTCAAGTTATCACTATATAGGGTATAAAACTCTCAGAAGGGTTATCATAGAAAGAAGTCCTTGTGGCCATGCTAGATAGACAAATCAGAAAATTGAGAACACAAGAAATAACTTCGATTAAAGTTTAATGGAAAAGTAATAATATAGAATAAGCCACGTGGGAAGCAGTCTTATATGAGGGCCAAGTATCCTCACTTATTCTAGGAACAACCAGAATGTTCTTAAAGTCATTAATCCTTTCATTAGAGTATCAATTTTAGTAATAGTTTTTAATACTACTTGATTTATATGTTATATGTTGATGTACTTGATACGTGCTTATGAATCAAGAGTTCCATATGTTCCTCAAAGTTGATATGTAAAACAAAAGGAGTATAAGGTAAGCTATATCAACTACTATAGTTTTCATTTATATTAGTCAAAGCGGATCCTCGTTGATATATGTTGAATATTATTTCCTTGTTGTGACGCTCTGTGAAGCGTATTGATGTGTTTTGGTTAGCTGACATGTTTTGGATAGGACCTTTTACAAAGGAAAATGTACAAAAAATTCTGGAAAATGATAGATTTAGAATAATTTTGGGTGATAGCCTTCATTCCAGGATGAATGGTCCCTGGGGGATAATGTAATACCGCGAACATAAGATACGTGTGCAACTCCTAAACACCGATAAATTGGTACAAACTAGGAGGAGGAGAATGTAAATGAATAATTATACAAAGAGATACTTATATTAAGTCATTTGAAGTGTTAGACCAAAGTTAGAGACCTAAGGGATACTTGAAACAA
Source organism: Jaltomata sinuosa (assembly GCA_003996215.1). Taxonomy (NCBI): domain Eukaryota; kingdom Viridiplantae; phylum Streptophyta; class Magnoliopsida; order Solanales; family Solanaceae; genus Jaltomata; species Jaltomata sinuosa. Next base: position 32,404 of record QJPP01003999.1, on the reverse strand, counting down.
AATTTCAAGTTTAAGGGTTCATTACGGTAGAGTATTTCAAACAAGCTCGTATATGGCCTGGCTTGCAATGGGTATATCTCCCAATATACAAAGAGTTATAGGTCCTAAGAAATACCAAATTAAAGATATTTGAGTCTAATTAACAACACAAAAAACCTCTCATCCTTATGAGTTCAGAGTAAAATGTAATGTGCATTTTACTACAAATACATGCACTGTCCAATCACTGCGGGACATGTGAAAGCCTTGGGTAAGTCGGCCAAAAGTTGAGTTTTTATATTGAAATTGTGGTATTTCATTTCCCATCTTTATCAGAACGTAAAGGACCTGGTTCTTACTAGTTTTCTTCAGTTCTCCTTCATCTCCATCTCTCCCTAGCCTAAGGTAAGTTAATTTCTTCAAGAATTAAGTGTATATTTCATAATATATCATGAAAACATACTTAGCCAATTATTTTATTGAAGGAAAATGTGTGGTTCTTGAAGAGTAAAAAGGTGCAGATATTGGTTCTTTACTGATAAAGGTATGGCTTTTCTTCTATCCCCATAAATATGATTCTAACAGTTGTTTTAAGTATAGTTTATGGGTAGGACTCATGGGACGGTGATAGAAAGCCGTGAGTCAATCTTTTTCCCATTATAATTGATATACTTGTTGAGGAGGGAGTGTAGAGGGCTGTATTGGTTGTGTTGTTGACTAAATTGTGGGGTGTATGGTTGTTATTTTAGGTAGTAAGCTTGCTGCAATAAGAAAGAAATCTAGGGTATAAAAATACGATTTATAGAGCTCTTGTGAGATTGTCGCTCGTGAAGTGATTGATGAAATGCCTAAATGGATTGAGAATGTTGATTATCTTTTTTTAGGCTTCCTATTACTGTATGAATTGTAATACTTATCTCCCAACTTAATCTATGAGGTTAAGGGGGCATTTTACGCCGTTAGATAATGAACTCCCGAGGAGGTGTTGGTAAGCCAAGAGTTCAAGTTTATGACCTTGATTGGGATATGTAATGGGATGTATATTGTATGATAAGTATGGAGGGAGTTATATTGACCTCATAGAAGGTCATAAGTTCTTTCGGGAAGGGGGGAAAGAGAGAGGTATGGTGATACACCATATACTTATTGTATTTGCTAAGCTTGTCACTCGTAAGCTATTATTGTATTTCCGACCTCGTTGTACTTTTTGGTTGCTACTACTATTGCATATGATGTTATGTTATAGATAATAAGTCTTTTAAAGGGCATCGAGGATATATAATGTGTGAGATAAAGTATCAAAGTAAGGTATATAAAGCTAAAACCTCTTTCGCCATCAAGGCACGACCTAGAGTCACATGTTCCTCCTATAAAGGGCGTCATAGATTATATGCTACTTGAAAGTAAAGGTTATTACTACTATAGGTGTAATGACCCTTCCGGTCATTTCCACGTTTAAGTTTGAAGTCAAGCAAATCGACAAGAGATATCGTAAGACCTTTAACAAATTTTCTGAAATTTGGGTCAAATGTTTCGGGACTTTTCTCCCAATATATAAAGAGTTAGAAGTCCCCCGAAATACCAAATCGAAGGTCTACGAGTCTAGTTTCCAACGCACAAAACCGCACGTCCAACTGATCTCGGAGTAAGGAGTTATGACTGTTTTACCGCGGACTGTCTGGCAGAAAACGGGTTGCGAACCGGGTCGCGAATCGGGTCGGGTATAACCCGATTTAAGCTTCAATTTCACGTTTTAAAATGCCATTTCAGTTCCGAAACAGTGATAAAATATAAGGGAGGATCCCGAGAGAATTCTTGAATATCGAAATCGTGCGTAGGCAAATTACGAGCCTAAACTTAAGAATTTTATTAGCATCGTGCGTGTATTTAAAATATTTATTTAAAAGTTTAATTTGGTAAAAATTATATTATTATTTCCTTTCCAAAATATTTTAAAGGTTTATGAAAAAATATATTTGATACGATATAAGTGTATATGTATTTATTTTATAAGGTTTTTATACTCCGTAATATTTTAACGGAGATAGTAAATTTAGTTATGTTAAGATTTATTATTATAATATAGTGGGTTTTATTCGAAATAATTTTCTATGAATTACGGTATATTTAAAATATTATATTTATTTTACCACGAATTTATGCAATACCCGAATATATATATAACGGGATGGATAATTGAGGTGTCACACCTCCACTTCCACGTGGAAGTGGAGGGAGCAAACAACATGGATTAACTGCCACAGTTGGCAAGTTTAATGTAAGCATGTGTCAAGCCATTATCCATTAATTTAGCACTTGCTTGGAACATTGTTACAAATAAATGTTCAGCTAAGATAATTTTGGTAAATGTTTTCTTTTTCTACTAGTTACTTAGTCACGCATATATAGGGGTTCAAAAGGAGTGTATTTGGTTCATTGAGGAAGTGTGAATATATCCTTTACTTAATTCTCTATACCAAATATAAGCTATATCAATTATCTTCGTCAAGTTGTTCCGTCTCAAATCCGATTCCAATTCCGATTTAGTTTTGAATTTTCTCGGAGTGGTTCAAGCTTGGACATCGTTGTTCTAGCAGCTTGTCGTCGGACGACAGGTAGGTTACGGTTTAATTTCCCTAGACTCCGCATATATAGAATAAAATTGTATTAATGGGCATCCTTGGGTTGGTTTAATAGGTTGGTACCACAGACCTTGACCGCTTTATTCATAACCGCCTACTTTTGTTCCTCCGTTGTTTGTAGTATTTGCCGGTATATTTTATTTACCCTTGTGGTCCTGCGAGGCCTTGTTGACTCTGGAACATAGAAGGTGGAATTTTGGGAATGTCCGCGAGTCCCGGGCATAGAATTATCCTTCTAGGCTGGTTATGCTTGCTGAGTAGCTGTGGGCCTGTGCAGGGTCGGTAGGTTGATTGTAAGCTGTTGGGCAGCTATTGTTGTGTGTGATCATATCATTTCCATGCATATAAAGAGGTTTTATCGATGTTTTACAGTGGTTTTGGCTTCGGGCCTACTGACACTGTTTTCTAAACCTTGCATGGCCCGGGGGGCCCGTTTTCGATGGAAATGATTTGGAAATGGTTGATTTCACTTGTGGTTTAAAATCATCAGTGTTACGATTATCGCTAGACTCGGCAGGGCCGGAGTGCTAGTTGAGTTTTCTTACTACTTGAGATGATTTTTAGCCTCGGTGGACCGAGCACCTGAGATGACTTTTTTACTGTTTAGACCCGGCGACGCCCGGGCACCCTTGGAGGGGTTTTTTTGAGATATTTTCCTACTATTTTTAGTCCTGGACAGGGTCTGGGCATGCATATTCGAGACTGGGTCTTTATCTTGATATCGAGACTGGGTCTCTATCTTGATACATGTTCTGAACTGAGTTTTGGTATGGGGTCTGGGACCTCCATGGACCTTGCTATCCGGGCCAGGGGCTACGGGCTGCGTGTGCCGGAGGAGGGGTATACGGTGGAGTAGAGGTATACGGGCAGAGTCCTTCCATGGAACCTACCTGCTGGGCCGGATCGGCGCCGGAGGAGGTACATACAGAGATACCATGGCACTTGAGATCTTCATGCATCATATCATTCATTGTTTGAGGCTCCACCCTTGTTTGCTGTTTGCTGATTGTACGCTCCGGTAGTATGGGATGCCGGAGGGTTTGTTTTCACTTGTTTGTGTTCCTCGGTTGTATGGGCGGCCGGGGGACTGTAGGTAGACTTTTGCTATTTTACTTACAGAGTTGTTCTCTATTAGGGATGAGTATGAGATTGGTTACTGCTAGACTGTTAGTTTCTGGATTTGAGATTGTTATGATTAGTTGGGTTGAATCATGTCTTGAGCATGCCTATTATTACTCTTTCTCTCTTCTTCTTACACTTGAGGTTACCGGTATACCGTCCATTTCGTAAACTTATTTTGTATACACTGTTATTGCTAGGACCCCAGGTGCGTTGTTCTTCTTTTCACCTGTGTCTATGGTGTGTATATGCTGCTTACTAGCCTCATATGTGGTTCTGTTTAATTCCCTCTGGGCTAGTTCCTGTGTACCTTTCGTTGATTTCTGTGACTACTTGCTTCTATTCTGTCTATTACTGCGCTTTTATCTTATATGTGCCCAGTCGGCCTATGATACCTACTGGGTACCTTATGCTTCGCATTTGGTGCTCACCCCTACCCCTGCATCTTTGGGTGCAGATCCTAGTGTGGGCCATCGCCGTTAGATCGTTGCGATTCGTGCTTGGAGATCTGTTGAAGACTACTTCAGGCTGAAGGTGGGCTCTTGGCGATCGGAGCTTAGCTTTAGTTTATCTTTTGCTTTATGTACTCTATTACCATTCAGAGACATCTGTATATATTCTTTTGAATAGTTTTCACTCCATGTATATAGTGTGGCTCTGTACTATGATACCAGGTCTTGGGGTTTGGTTTAGTTTTCCGCATTTGTATATATTTACATTCATATTATCTATTTTATTAATCTTGTTCTCTTATTTGTTAGATAGTAGCCCATTACTAGCTGTTCTGGGCTACAGGGATTGGTTCACCTACCGGGGGTTGTAGGTGCCATCATGACCGAGAAATCGGGTCGTGACAATAGGTCTATTTCATGTGGAGTTCTAAACCAATAGAGTCATAGTACTCTTTTTTTAGTAAAAAAGTCATATATTTAAAACCATATGTGTCTTCAGTTGACACTCCTAGAAATTACAAAGCATATATGTCATGAAATTTAAAGGAACTAATTGGCTATTAATTAGCCAAATGTATATAGATCACATAGATATATGATACTTCAACTAAAGAAAGTAACCAATATTCAGATAATGAGTTATATGATTCATGAGTTATATGATTCATGAGTTACTTAATACAGGACTATAAAGGAAAGATTAGATTATTGTGTACTGTACAGCGTGGGGTGGGTATTTTTTGGGCCATTACATGCGACACTATTATGTGTGCAAAATTCAGACATAGCCAGCTGGAACTTCTTGTTATAGATTTCCCTGACTATACAGGCCTGCGAGGAGACCTTATAGGAGCCCTAGAGGGCATTCCTTAACATAACACATTATCTAGACTATGAGATTTCATACATAGTTGTGAAAGCTGGCTAAAGTTGCCATACAAGTTTCATTGATCGCCGACAGTAGGCCATTTTTTTCCTTCCTGACAGTTTGTATTACATAAAAAAAAAGCAATATAAAAGGGTAAGGGTGTCAACTAGGCAAATTCTAGGAATTTTAAGTATATGTCAATGAGTAACGCATAGAATGTTATATAAGAACCCCTGATAATGGTTATAGTATCAGTTTCAATTTCAGTTTCAGAATACATTTCAAGTATGTATATGCTCAAATTTTCCTGTCTTTGATATCAAAATCAGTGAGCTTTATTAAATGTCTACTTATTTTTAAGTCTTCTTTATATACCAGTACATCTTTTATATGTATTGAAGACCCTTTAGTTAGGGGCACTATATTTTTATGAATACAGGCTCAAGTACTCAAGCTAGCAGACATCTAACGTAGAACTGTGCCTTCCAGTCTATTAGTTGGTAAGCTCCACTTCTCTCTAGAGCTATCAAATGTCTAGGTCTTGTGTTTTGGCTTCATTTACATATCCTACAGTGGGTATGTCGGGGCCCTGTCCCAACTCATTATACGATTCTCAGTTGTAAACTCTTTAGAGGCTTCTTAGACTTAGTTTTGTTACAGTTGTACGGCTAGTCTAGTAGTCCCTGCAGTTACCTATGTTTCAGCATATATAAACACACGTTGATGTCCATGTTGTTACTTATCAGTGTACGACTTTAGCATGAGTTTAGTATATATGTTAAGCAGGTGTTCATATAACTCCTCGATGTCCGCCCCTCCTAACTAGGGGCGTGACACTCTTAAACTGAAATTGTTCATGTAATGACCCGCCAGGTCATCTCTCTGTTTCCGTGCACTTCAAGGTTTCAACTTTCCCACAGTGACTACAAGTCATTTATGACTTACCAGGACTAATGGTTTGGGTCCCAAGCATTTCATTGGTGTTTTAGAAGAGTTTTCCTGTTTTGGAGCTCTTAAAGTTTAAAGGGTTGACTTTGGTCAACATTCGGAGAAGATACGCTTAGATAGAAATTTTGTCAGCACTGTTAGCTTTGGAATGTTGACTTTGGGATAAGGGGACCTTTGGTTTGGGTCTCGAGGCTTTTGGCTCATTTTAGGTTATTGGCTGGGTTTTGGCTAAAATGGAGTTTGTGGGTGTGGGACCCTCTTTTTATCGAAGCAACCTCTATTGGTAATTTTGTCAATTAAGTTGAGTCTGGAATATCATTTCCAACTGGGTAGTATATTTTTTTTATGTTCACGGGGTTCTGAATGAATCCCGAGTACCCATTCAGAGAATTCCAAGCTTAGCTAAATTTTCAAGTTATTGTTGCTGGTATGGCTGCTTTTTGCGATCCTTTTGCCACTTTTATGGACTTTATTTGATTTTACGGATGTCATTTTTGTCGTGAAGTTCCACTTTTGCAGACTCCACTTTTGTGGAGGTGCGAGTGAATAGTGACCTCCGCATTTACAGAGTGTCTATTGCTTTTGCGGTAAAACCTTAACTCTTGCAGAGGTAGCTAAATATAATGTTCCTCCTTCATTTTTATCTCATTTCTCACCCAAAAATCCACCATGGTTGAGATCTCCAAGCTCTAGTAACTGTATGGGATCATCAGTATGAGCCTAGGATTGTTGGGTCCTCGTCCATGACCTTTTCCCTGTCGTTTGTTGGTAAATTTCTGGTCTAAATTTTGTCAAAATTCTCCTTTTTAATTCCAATTTTCTATCTTCTTTGCAGACTTTAGGTTCAGTTTTGGGGGTGGATCATGCTCAAATTTTGAGCATATGATCCTTGTATCACGAGTTACATTAGTGTGATTTTTATTTTTGATTTCTGTAAGGCGGCCCCACGAGTGATTTTTACCCAATTTCTGGCCCGAATTTCATTATAGTGATATGAATATCATTATTCTTGGGTTAATGCATAGATTGCTATCTTGATAGCATTGCAGTAGTCAGAGGATTCTTAGAGGAGAAAAGCTTCAGTCTAGATAGGTTGTGCGCGCGTGTTTGGCTTCCAGGTAGGTTACGACTTACCTTATTTAAGACTTAGCTCATTTAAGGTACTTGTTTGGTAGTTTACTAATTCATGGGGGGATATTTTGGTTTGGTTATAATGATTAGGAAATTATGATTTTTATAGATTATTTAGGTGCTTTAGCTTATAATTGGGGTTGGGGTCCTTAGTTTAGGTTATCCCTGTTTCTCTAAGGTTTTGCATAGGTGGTGTAATATTTTTAGGATTAGAATTTCTTGCCTTAACTTACCTAGATTGCTTGCGACCTTGAGATGGTTAGGTTAGGAATCCTTAGTATGGGGTTATCAAAAGACTCTGTTGTAGATAAGGTATTTTTTGTTCGACGTATATTTATCATTTTCTTTTCGTACTTCTTATTATATATATTGTGTATTTGTGGGCCCAAGGATGTGGACGGAGGTATAGCTGGACTTTAGGTTAGTATGGTTTGTCCTTATCCTAACTAACTTTGTTCGTACCTTACCTTAATTCTGAGTTGCTGGTTAATCTAATTGTGATTAGATTGTAGACATAAGGATAGATTTGATATCGTTGTTTTAGGCTGGGGTTGTAGTAGGCGGTTGAGTAGTCTTTCCTCCCTGGACCTTGTGATTACCTGTAACACCCCAAAAATCCTAAACTAATACTCGAACCTTTTCCATGAGTGTAATGAATATTTTCCTAGTGTGGTGAGTTCTTTGGATGCGAATCATGTTCATAAGAAACTCCTATCATCAAGTTAAGTTGCAAGCACCTCACCCAAGTAAGTTTTAATGTAAGACTAAACTAGGGTCAATTTCAATCAACCATTCCTCCTAAAATATAAATATTTAGGTAGCCTAGTACCCACCAAATTAAAGCCTTTTGAGTGTTCTTTCCAACGCCACTGACCGAGCATTCATCTGAGTCCGGAGTAAAAATTTATAGGCAATTTACTACAGCACTTTGAGTGACTACGGACAGGGATGACGAAATGTGGTTCTGAACCACGGTCTGTACTATGACTCGTGATTTCTGAACTGAACCTTAAAATTTTCATCTTCAAAACCAATGGTTGGTTCACGACCCGTAGACCAAAACCACGGTCAGTAGAGTGACCCGTGGTTTGTCAAAATTCATCTTTTCTACCCAATTTCCACCAATGACTTGATGGGTCATCATTTTGAACGACGATCCATCCTGTAACCGTGGAATCACCTTAAGAGAGGTACCAAGTCCTATAAATTCCACGAGTGGGTTGATGACTCATCAACCTATTCCACGACACATTTTTCCACTCATAATCCTTGAGGATCAGAGGATTCTCATATCCTAAAGTCAGAACCATGAGTCAACAGGACGGTTCGTCGTCCTGAACCATGGACCGTAGAGTGACTCATGTTTTTGAGTTCCAGTAGACCCCTAGAAGTGGCATTTGTAACCATGGATCAGTTGAGGTCTCGTCCTTTAGGATGGCGGATCGTGGACTGACTCGTGCTCTCTGAAGCTGACTTTTTCCAGATTTTTTCAAGTTAAAGTCCAGGTGTATTTTTTTAATTGTCCACTCTTTTAACTCTTATACTAAGTCATTTTAAGCCTATTTAGGAGGGTTTTTATTCCTACTTGGACTAAGTTCTCTCCCATTCTTTCAATCAACTTCCAAAAGAAGAAAAAGAGTTCCATCTTCTCAAGCTACATTAGTGGCGACTTACATGAAGGGCAAGCCTATGGTTCGACGTGTGTGCACTTGAACTTCCTTGTGAGTGTGAGTGCTTGTATTTGTCCCTTGTGATTGTCTTTGTACATAATGTGTTTTTGGGACTTTAGTTCTTGTAAGGGCATGAGAATTAGGATAGTTGGTGAAATTGATAAAGTCCAAAAATGAGTCAAATGAGCATGTTTTGGTAAGCTAGTAGTTTGAGTCACATCTCGAGGATTGGTTGTTGTCACTTGCTTGTTATTAGTGTGCCATTGCATCATTGAATTGTGTTTTGAAACGATGGAAATGCTTAGAGTAAGTTATCATGTGATTGACTAATCGTTAGTACCAACTGAATTCATACTTGGTGATTGAAATGGGTTTTACATGGCTTATGGTATTGTCATTTGCACTTGTGTTTTATGCCTCTTGAGTCAGAATTTTTAAGTTGCTTAAGGACAAGCAATAGTTCAAGTTTGAGGGTTTGATAAGTGGGTATTCTACCTACTAATTTAGATTCTAATCTTATGCTTTTGCTAGTATGAAGTGGATAACTAGTGCAATTTGACACAAATTACTTCTATTTTGCAGGTTTCTGTGTTTTAGAAGTGTTCGGGAAGAATTCGGATGAAAACAAGTCAAATGGAGAAAAAATGGAGTTGCTGATCACTGTCATCAAATTGACCATCGCAACCGCGAGACACAAGGCACGCGAACGCGATACACAAGGAAACAAGCAAGCTATTGCGACCGCAAGCTACAAGGCACGCGACCGTGATGCACAGGGAATCAAAGACACGCTACCGCGAGAGTGAATCCATGCGACCGCGTAGAAGGAAAAGTTAAAGCCTCGCGACCGTGAGGACTGGTCATGCGATCGCGATGAAAAAGTCATCAGTTGCAGGATGATTTGGAAATTCCCATTTTTGGAAACCCCAATCCACATAAAAGACCTCTCAGCCGCTTTGAAAATGATATTTGGCTATTTTCACAACTTTTGGCAAGCTTGGAGAGCAAGTTCATAAACCAACACAATAGGAGTGAAGATTTGGATGCTTTGTATTGTAAAAACTTAAGTTCCATTCTTCAAACTCTTGTTCTTAATTTCTATTTTATTGGTGTAATTGTTGAATTGAGATTTGGGTTGTATTAGAGATAATACTTGTTTGGGTATTGAATTCATATATAGATTTTGCCCTTGTTTGATTATTTGGGTCTATTGAATCCTCTATGCTTGAATTTATAGTCAATGGTTGGAAACATTGACTTACCTTTCTAAATTGGGTTTTTATTTGAGAGAGAATTTCCCTAAATTTGGGAAGATCAATAGTGGAAATTTTGGGTTTCCACTCTAGACCAAGGCTAGAGATAGTTTGGTTGTCGGAAACTCTCATCTAAGATTTGGGGTTAGAGATAACCCAACTCACCCAAGTCAAATTGGTTGGTTATTGCTTACTTGTGGTTGTTCGAGAGAACACAAGAGATATATACTCTATTGGTCGAAAGACAATTAGGAATACCTTTAGCCAAGACTACCTAGGTGTCAACCGGGTGCAAGTCTTGTGAATTGAATTCCCATTCCCAATTCTCCCTTGTTGTCCTTGGTTGGCGAAAGCAAGGAAATCCATTGATCAATCTATCTATTATATAATTTTCTTTTATCTTTAGTTTTACTCTAAAACCCCCTTTTCTAGATATCTTTTCCCCATTTTGTTAATTGAACTTCAATAAGTTGCTTGGACTCTTTATTAGCTGGATCGCGACTACATTGTTCCCTTGGGTACAACCCCGACACTCGTTGGGAATTATAAATTTTGTTTTGCTCTGACAATCACCGTGATCTCCTACTTGGAGAGAACGATTTGAGCGTTATCAATAAGAAACTTCCCCAATACGCCGAAGGATCTCGAATGGCCCAATAAACCTAGGACTGAGCTTACCCTTACTCCCGAACCTCATCACGCCCTTCATGGGCGACACCTGAAGAATCATACTGTCATCAACCATGAACTCTAGATCCCGATCTCTCTAGTCAGCATAACTCCTTTGCCTATGCTGGGGTGTGCTAGGTGTCTCCTGAATGACCAGAACTCTATCCATAGAATCAGGAAGCAAGCTGGTACCCCATTGTCTAACCTCGAAAGCATCAAACCAACCCACTAGAGATCTGCACTGCCTACCATACAAAGCCTAGAATAGAGCCTTATGAATACTTGAATGGTAACTATTATGATATTCAAACTCTGTCAAGGCTAAACATCGATCCCACTAACCCCCGAAATCAATAACATAGGCTCGCAACATATCTTTTAGAACCTGAATGGTACGCACTGACTGATCGTCTGTCTGCAAATGAAAAGTGGTGCTAAGCTCAACTCTAGCACCCAACTATCTCTCAATAGACCTCCAGAAATGCAAAGTGAACTGAGTAACACGGTCAGAAATGATAGAAACTAGCACACTGTGCAAATGAAAAATCTCTTGAATGTAGATCAGAGCCAGCCTCTCGAAGCTGTAGGAAATCTGAACCGGCAGAAAGTGAGCAGACCTCTTCAACCGATCCATACTGACCCAAACAACATCAAATATCCGCAAGGTATGTGGCAACCCAACTACGAAATCCATAGCTATCTACTCCCATTTACACTCCGGAATAGGTAACCTCTGAGATAAACCTCCTGGCCTCTGCTGCTCAAACTTTACCTACTAAAAGTTCAAGCACCTAGACACTAAAGCTGAAATATCCCTCTTTATCACACACAACAAGTAGTGCCACCTCAAGTTACGCTATATCTTAGCTGCCTCGGGATTAATAGAATATCTAGAACAATGCCTCCTCAAAGATCAATCTAACCTAGTCACTAACTCTAGGAATGCAGATACGACCCTCGATCCTCAAACACCCTCTGAATCTAAGGTCGCTTTCCTAGCCTCACTGCCTAACTCCATATCATAAATGATCCTCAACCTCACATCATCAACCCGCTATTCCAAAATATACTCCAACAAGGAAGATCTAGCCTCAACCCCAGCGAGAATACAACCTCGCTCAAAAATGTCAAGTCTAACTAACTTGTTAGCCAAGGACTAGATGTCCCAAGCTAAAGGTCGCTCCTCTGTCTCTAAGAAGGCCAAGCTACCCATACTCACTACCTTCCGACTCAAGGCATCCTCTACCACATTTTCCTTGCCCAAATGATAAAGAATAGAGATGTCATACTCCTTCAGTAACTCCAACCACCTACACTGCCTCAAATTTAGATCCTTCTGGCTGAAAATGTACTGAAGACTACGATGGTCAGTGAAGATCTCACAATGCACGCCATAAAGATAATGCCTCTAAAACTTCAATGCGAAGACTAGCGCATCCAACTCCAAGCCATGTGTGGTGTAGTTCCTCTAGTGAACCTTAAACTGTCTAGAAGCATAAGCAATAACTCAGCCCTTCTGCATCAACACACAACCCAAACCAATACCTGAAGCATCACAATATACCGTAAACCCCTGACCCTCGACCGGAAGAGTAAGAATAGGAGCTGAAGTCAACAAGGCCTTGAGCTTCAGAAAGCTCGCCTCGCACTCATCTAACCACCGGAAGGGAACATTTTTCTAAGTCAATCTTGTCAATGAAGCCACTATAGAAGAAAACTCCTCCATGAACCATATGTAATAACTACCCAAACCGATGAAATTGTGACCCTCGATAGGAGAAGCAGGCCTATCCCAATCACGAACTGTTGTAATCTTCACCAGATCCACCATAATCCTATCCTTTGACACTATGTGCAGTAAGAAGGCCACAGACTCAAGCCAAAACTAACACTTAGTGAATTTGTCATATAACTAATGGTCTCGCAATGTTTGAGAGAACACATGAGATATATGCTTGATTGGTCAAAAGACGGTTAGACATACCTTTAGCCAAGACTACTTAGGTGTCAACCAGGTGCAAGTCTTGTGAATTGAATTCCCATTCCCAATTCTCCCTTGTTGTCCTTGCTTGGCGAAAGTAAGGAAAGTCATTGATCAATCTATCTTTTATTTAATTTTCTTTTATCTTTAGTTTTAGTCTAAAACCTCCCATTTTTAGATATCTTTTTCCCTTTTTGTTAATTGAACATCAATAAGTTGCTTGAACTCTTTATTAGCTCGATCACGACTACATTGTTCCTTTGGGTACGACCCTGACACTCATTGGGAATTATAAATTTTGTTTTGCTCTGACGATCGTCGTGACCTACTACTTGGAGAGAACGATTTGAGTGTTATCAATAAGCAACTTCCTTAATATGCCAAAGGATCTCGAATGGCCCAATAAACCTAGGACTGAGCTTACCCTTACTACCAAACCTCATCACGCCATTCATGGGCGACACCTAAAGGAACATACTATCACCAACCATTACTCTAGATCCTTATCTCTCTAGTCAGCATAACTCAATTACATACTCTGGGTTGTGCGAGGATAATCCTGAATGACCAGAATTCTATCCATAGAATCAAGAAGCAAGTTGGTGCCCCATTGTCTAACCTCGAAAGAATCAAACCAACCTACTGGAGATCTGTACTGCCTACCATACAAAGCCTCGAACGGAGCCCTCTGAATTCTTGAATGGTAACTGATGTGCCACCATTTTACGGCACTTTCGACTCCTTTTAACTAAGAATAATCGTGAGTTTTCAAGCAACCGTTGTCGTTTTTGATATTTTTATGTTATATTTGCAGGAAAGAGAGACAAACATAGAAACGGAAGGAAATACGAGCAAAACGACGTTTTGCCTAAGAGTGACGGCCTGTCTGACGGCCCGTCACTGACCTGACGGACCGTCACCCATTCCACTAAGATAAAACAAAGAAAAACAATGTAAGTCATCACTGGGCGGACGACTTACTAGAAATTTCCAGCAAGTCGTCACAGGCCCGACGACTTACAAGAATATTCATGTAAGTCGTCGAGCAGGTGACGACTTACCTGAAAAAATGCCTGGGAGCTCACTGTTTAGTGGTGACGGCCCGTCACATGCGTGACGGTCCGTCACCCAAACCGTCAAGTTGAGGCAGAACGCGCGACACGGATTCCGAACGTTTTTGGATTTGTTTCCTAGACTCCTATAAATACCCTATGTTAGGTTTATTTTACAAGTTGCTTTTCCAAAAGCTTTTTACATACATTACCCAATAATTTTAGGAGTTCAAGTCGAGTTTTGAGAGAGGAAAACACGCAATACACGTTTTCTTCCTCCTCAATCTTGTTCTTGATTAGTTCTTGGGATCTTGGTTTTTCTTGTTCTTGGATTATTGAAGATTGTTTTCATTACATTGTAAGAATCTTTTCTCCTTATTATGAATACAATTCTCTTCTCTTTTCTTTATAGCATGATAAACTAAACCTCCCACAACTAGGGTTGTGGGAGCCATGGCTAAAGTAGCGATATAGATTCCGGGTAGCGTCGGGTTCAATATTTATGAGTGTCACGTTGTTAATCATTCATTATGTCACGTTTACTAGTGGTTGCAAACATTAGAACATGCCTAGGTTTAATTTGCTTGAGTAAAGAGATTAAAACCGGGAAACTTGATTAACGACAAGGATTCGAGACTACTAACTCTCGTCTAATGATTGATGTTGTAACTAGATTAATCTACTTGATGTTTAGGATTGAAATCTAAAAAGCACACCTTTTTGAGATCGAGAGAAGATAAAAGGAAATTCGTCTATTTGGTTGAGAAACGTTTAGACGATACCATTAATTCAATCACATCGTGACACACATATAGAAAGAACCCGACTAAGCCTAGAATCGACATTGTTACCAACGCCATGGCAAACACTTCCCTAGTTATTCTCCTACTGATTTATTCTCATACGTTTATTATTTGTTTTGCTTACACATTGTCGCACAAACCCCCCCCCCCTTTTATTTACCGGAAACTATTGACTACTAGTCACATACTTCACTAAAGACTTGAATTTGCACCATATTCCCTGTGGGATTCGACCCCAACCTAGTTGGGTTCTATATTTGACTACGACCGCTTACGCTTCGTTAATTCGAGGTGTAGTTTGGGCGTTATCAAAAAGTGGCGCCGTTGCCGGGGAATACGGTTGTTTATTAAGTCTGGTGTGTTTAGTTGACTCTTAGTCATACTTTCCTGCTTTTATTTTTTTTGTTGTTTTTGTTTTGACAGGGTACATAGTTGTGCATGCCAAGTACCCGGCGCTCGGGTGAATCAACATTACCTTACGATCCCGAGCTTGCTAGAACGTTAAGGCGGAATATGGTCGCACAACTAGAGGCAGCAAGGCTCGCTGCAGAACTGCAGGCCCAACAAAATCTGAATGCTGGTGGTCTGCAGGATGATGTCGCACGGAATGAGGAGGATATCGATTTCTCCTGTTTTGGAGACCCTGGCGGTCTCCAACATCATTCCAGAATCTGAGTCATATCGACTTCACAGGTATTCCTTTCTCTCACAGTTTTTAGCTTTCATATGGATGCATTGGGGACAATGCATGAGTCTAAGTTGAGGGTATGGGGAAACCTGTGAGTCACCACCGAGGGTTTTTGTTGCCGTGTTTCTTTTCCCTCCGGTGCGCTATCTAGTAGAACCGGCATGTTTAGGTTGTTATATTTTTTTCTTTTAGTTGTTTTTTTTAGTGTCTATAGTGATGAAGCATGGCGTTTTTTGTTGACTAAAAAGAGGCCCCTTTAAAAATTTTCTGGTTTTGTACTTATGTTGAAACGATTGACTGTTCTAGATCCTTGAATGTCATTGTGTGATTATGATTAGAATGAGTATGCTTAAGCCGAGCGGTTGTTTGATAGTTGGTAGCGATATAGTTTCTTGGTGCCAAGTGTGTGTGAGATTATTGTTATAAATTCTTACTCTGTGCATGCATCTAGAACTTGCCCGGTCTATTTTGTTAAGTTTGAAGTTTGGTTGCTTAGGAAAGGATCACAGGCCCTTTTTGTGTGCAGTCCACTTAACCGATAAGACCGTCCAAATGCAAATAGTCCCTTTGAACCCTGTTTGAGCCATAATTGACCTTGTTCTTTCAATAACCTGTCACCATTGCTGTTTAACTTTGAATCCCTATTTTGGCCCTGGTCCTTCCTTGGACATCGTGCACCTCAACTCAGGCAATCAGCCTAAGTTGAGGGTGGCTACTATAGAGGTAAACCCTGTTTTGGCCCTGGTCCTTCCTAGGACATCGTGCACCTCAACTCAGGCAATCAGCCTAAGTTGAGGGTGGCTACTATTGAGGTGAATGATAAGAAAAAGAGGATAGTGAAGATTGGTTGTGAATGGAATGAAAATTCGGGTGTGTGCCTAAGAAAAGAAAAAAAAGAGATTAAAAAAAAAAAAGATCAAAAAAGTAATAAAAAGAATTGTCAAAATAAAGAGGTCGCACCCGTAGCTAGAAATAAGGAAATAAAAAGGTGAATAAGGATGGACAAAAGTAAAGTTATGTGGTAATGTGATGTCAATGGTTCCAAGGAGGGCTTAGTCACTAACCCCTAAATATATCCTACCTGCACCTGAAGCCTCATTACAAGCCTAAACAAGTCCTGTAGTGATCCTGAGCGGCTTTCTGAAGAACTGAAATAGAATAGTAAGGGCAAGCCTATGGTATCGCATGTGCATTGTTTGAAATTGTTTGTGAGTGTGAGCGTCTTACCTAGTCCCAAATCTTGTGTGTGGGATTTCTTTGTGGTGAGGGCATCAAGATTCCTGTATTATCTATTGACTGTTAGGATAGCTGCGCGTGTGTATGTAAAGTGTTCTATCATATCGGAATGACATGTTTGGATCCTTGCAAGTTAGTGTTTCATACATTTGTGTGCTACGAGGGAGCTTGATTTGAAATTGAATAAAGATGTTGAATGACCATGAGTTGCTAGAGACACAAGTTTGTTTTCTTAGTTGAGTCGTCGTATTGTTTTCTTTTATGTTATGTTGCTTGAGGACAAGCTAACGTTTTAAGTTGAGGGTGTTGATGTGCCACCATTTTACGGCACTTTCGACTCCTTTTAACTAAGAATAATCGTGAGTTTTCAAGCAACCGTTGTCGTTTTTGATATTTTTATGTTATATTTGCAGGAAAGAGAGACAAACATAGAAACGGAAGGAAATACGAGCAAAACGACGTTCTGCCTAAGAGTGACGGCCCGTCTGACGGCCCGTCACTGACCTGACGGACCGTCACCCATTCCACCAAGATAAAACAAAGAAAAACAATGTAAGTCGTCACTGGGCGGACGACTTACTAGAAATTTCCAGCAAGTCATCACAGGCCCGACGACTTACAAGAATATTCATGTAAGTCGTCGAGCAGGTGACGACTTACCTGAAAAAATGCCTAGGAGCTCACTGTTTAGTGGTGACGGCCCGTCACATGCGTGACGGTCCGTCACCCAAACCGTCAAGTTGAGGCAGAACGCGCGACACGGATTCCGAACGTTTTTGGATTTGTTTCCTAGACTCCTATAAATACCCTATGTTAGGTTTATTTTACAAGTTGCTTTTCCAAAAGCTTTTTACATACATTACCCAATAATTTTAGGAGTTCAAGTCGAGTTTTGAGAGAGGAAAACACGCAATACACGTTTTCTTCCTCCTCAATCTTGTTCTTGATTAGTTCTTGGGATCTTGGTTTTTCTTGTTCTTGGATTATTGAAGATTGTTTTCATTACATTGTAAGAATCTTTTCTCCTTATTATGAATACAATTCTCTTCTCTTTTCTTTATAGCATGATCAACTAAACCTCCCACAACTAGGGTTGTGGGAGCCATGGCTAAAGTAGCGATATAGATTCCGGGTAGCGTCGGGTTCAATATTTATGAGTGTCACGTTGTTAATCATTCATTATGTCATGTTTTCTAGTGGTTGCAAACATTAGAACATGCCTAGGTTTAATTTTCTTGAGTAAAGAGATTAAAACCGGAAAACTTGATTAACGACAAGGATTTGAGACTACTAACTCTCGTCTAATGATTGATGCTGTAACTAGATTAATCTACTTGATGTTTAGGATTGAAATCTAAAAAGCACACCTTTTTGAGATCGAGAGAAGATAAAAGGAAATTCGTCTATTTGGTTGAGAAACGTTTAGACGATACCATTAATTCAATCACATTGTGACACACATATAGAAAGAACCCGACTAAGCCTAGAATCGACATTGTTACCAACGCCATGGCAAACACTTCCCTAGTTATTCTCCTACTGATTTATTCTCATACGTTTATTATTTATTTTTCTTACACATTGTCGCACAAACCCCCCCCCCCTTTTATTTACCGGAAACTATTGACTACTAGTCACATACTTCACTAAAGACTTGAATTTGCACCATATTCCCTGTGGGATTCGACCCCAACCTAGTTGGGTTCTATATTTGACTACGACCGCTTACTCTTCGTTAATTCGAGGTGTAGTTTGGGCGTTATCAGTAACTATTATAATATTCAAACTCTGTCAAGGCTAAACATCGATCCCACTAACCCCCGAAATCAATAACATAGGCTCACAACATATCCTATAGAACCTGAATGGTACGCACTGACTGATCATCTGTCTGAGAATGAAAAGCGGTGCTAAGCTCAACTCTAGTACCCAACTCTCTCTGAATAGACCTCCGAAAATGCAAAGTGAACTGAGTACACGGTCAGAAATGATAGAAACTAGCACACTATGCAAACGGAAAATCTCTTGAATGTAGATTTGAGCCAATCTCTCGAAACTGTAGGAAGTTTGAACCAACAAAAAGTGAGCAGACCTCATCAACCTATCCATAATGACCCAAATAACATCAAATATCCGCAAGGTATGTGGCAACCCAACTACCAAATTGATAGTTATTTGCTCCCATTTCCAATCTAGAATAGGTAGCCTCTGAATAAACCTTCTGGCTTCTGCTGCTCAAACTTCACCCGCTGACAGTTCAAGCACGTAGACACGAAAGCTGAAATATCCCTCTTTATCCCACACAACAAGTAGTGCCACCTCAAGTTACGATATATCTTAGCTGCCTTGGGATGAATAGAATATCTAGAACAATGAGCCTCCTCAAAGATCAATCTAACCTAGTCACTAACTCTATGAATGCAGATATAACCCTCGATCCTTAGAACACCCTCTAAATCTAAGGTCGCCTTCCTAGCCTCACTACCTAACACCTTATCACAAATGATCCTCAACCTCACATCATCAAACTGCTATTCCCAAATCTGCTCCAACAAAGAAGATCTAGCTTCAAAACCAGCGAGAATACAACCCCGCTCAAAAATGTCAAGTCTAACTAACTTGTTAGCCAAGGACTGGATGTACCAAGCTAAAGGTCGCTCCTATGAATCAAGGCCTCCGCTACCTTCTAACTCAAGGCATACTCACTACCAAGCTACCCATACTCACTACCTTCTGACTCAAGGCATCCGCTACCACATTTGCCTTGCCCAGATGATAAAGAATAGAGATGTCATAGTCCTTCAGTAACTCGAATCACCTACGCTACCTCAAATTTAGATCCTTCTGGCTGAAAATGTACTTAAGACTACGATGGTCAGTGAAGATCTCACAATGCACGCCATAAAGATAATGCCTCTAAAACATCAATGCGAAGACTATCGCATCTAACTCCAAGCCATGTGTGGGTAGTTCCTCTTGTGAACCATAAACTATCTGGAAGCATAAGCAATAACTTGGCCCTTCTGCATCAACAGACAACCCAAACCAATACCTGAAGCATCACAATATACGGTAAACCCCTGACCCTCGACCGGAAGAGTAAGAATCAAAGCTGAAGTCAACAAGGCATTGAGCATCAGAAAGCTCGCATCACACTCATCTAACCACCGAAAGGGAACATTCTTCTGATTCAATCTAGTCAATGAAGCCTCTATAGAAGAAAACCCCTCCATGAACCATATGTAATAACCAGCCAACCCGATAAAACTGTGACCCTCGATAGGAGAAGCAGGCCTAGACAAAAGATGAACTGCTGCAATCTTAACCGGATCCACCATAATATAATCATTTGACACTACATGCCCTAGGAATACCACAAACTCAATTCAAAAGTCACACTTAGTGAATTTGGCATATAACTAGTGGTCTCGCAATGTCTGAAGTACAACTCTAAGATGCTGCTAATGCTCCTCTCTACTCCCCGAATATTTTAGAATATCATCGCTGAATGCAACGATAATTGAGTCCAAGTAGGCAGTCAACACACGGTTCATCAATTCCATAAATATTTCTAAGGCATTAGTTAACCCAAAAGACATGACTAGGAACTCATATTGGCCATACCGAGTCCTAAATGCAGTCTTTGGGATGTTCGCAACCTTGATCCTCAACTGGTGATAGCCAGAGCTCAAGTCAATCTTAGAGAAAACTGTTGCCCCCTGCAGCTGGTCTAATAAATCATTAATATGCAACATCAGATATTTGATCTTCACTGTCACCTTATTCAACTGTTTGTATCCAATACACATATGCATGGACCCATCCTTCTTCTTCACAAATAGAACCAGAGCACCCCATGGAGACATACTAGGCTAGATGAACCCTATACTCAATAGATCCTGGAGCTGATCCTTAAGCTTCTTCAACTCATCTGGTTCCATCCGATATGGCAGAACATAAATAGGCTGAGTGCACGGCTCAACATTAATAGCAAAGTCAATGTCACAATCAAGAGGAAGACCCCAAAGATTAGAAGTAATATGGTGGCACTAGTATCCCAGACGTAGGCAATATATGCCAAGCACCCCTTCACAACCAACTGGTGGGCGCTCAAGAAAGATATAACTCACCTTGGCATGTTCCATCCATATGATAGGAAGGATACCAGGAATTCTTAGAGTAACAGTCTTTACAAAGAAATCCAAGAACGCATGGTAAGGAGACAACCAATCCATGCCAAAGATCACATCAAAAATCAACCATATCAAGTACAACCAAATCTACCCACGTGTCATACCCAAAGATAGTCACCACATAATCCAGATACACTTGATCCACTACTAAAGAATCTCCTACTGGGGTAGATACATGCAATAGCGTACGCAATGACTCACAAGCAGACTCTAGACAAATAGCATAATAAGCAGATACATAGGAGAATGTAGACCCCAGATCAAACAAAGAAAAGGGACTAATGATAAATGGAGATCGTACTTGTGATGATAGCATCTAAAGCCCCGGCCTCTGTCTATCCCAAAATTTCATACATGTGGACCCGACTACCACGACCACCTAGTCTACCAGATTGAGTACCATCTTAGTACCCTGGGGACTACCCCCTATACCCTATGCATCACCTCTGGCTGGTGGTGCTAGAGCCATGGGGGCCTGACCTGTTTGATCTTGTCACATCTGGTGCAATACCGATGGGCACTCTCTAGCAAAGTGTCCTATCTCACCACACTCATAACAACCCCAGCCGAATATGCCCCGCTATTAATACCCGCCTAAATTAGAATGACCACTATGACATGTTGACCCTGAATGAGCACCTCGTGGAGCAGGAAGAGTACTCTGGCTACTCTGACCCTCAACAGTCTATAATGCCTCTTGAATAGGCTGGCTTGGCTAAAAATGGTGCTGATGCTGACCTCTACTAAAGTGTCCCCTACCATGAGCCTATGAACTACTGAAACTTCCCTAATGGCAGAGACTCTTATCGCAGCCCCCATAGGCCTCACAAAGTATGCCCTCAATAGTGTGGGCATGGTCTACTACCTCCAGAAAGGACTGGCCTAAAGCTACCATACCCTCTGTAGCCATGTGAAGGTGTAAGGTTAATCCCCGGACAAAGCGATGTACCCTCTCGTGCTCGGTGGGTAGAATTATAGTGGCGTTACTAGGAAACTGGTGGAAGCAAACCTCATACTCAGAAACAAACATGAAACCCTTATCCAACCCAGCAAACTGATCCATCAAATGCTCCCTCATGCTACGTGGTACATACGTTTCAAGAAAAACTGCAGAGAACTGTGCCCAAGGAAGTGGAGGTGACCCGGCTAGTCTGGAAGCTACATATGACCTCCACCACTATTTTGCTTGACCATCCAGCTGAAATACAGTGTAATTTGCTCTGTGCGACTTAAACAACTCCAAATTATGCAATCTCTCCTGGCGGCTAGTCAGAAACTCATGTGCATCCTCCCTAGAATCTCCTGAAAACCTCAGAGGACCCAATCTCAGAAACCTACCAAGCATATTCTGCTCTTCAGAAGACATGACAGGTCTGACTGGAATAAGTGGAGCAACTCTAAGGACCGACAATACCTCCAATCTATGAGCCGAAATAGCAAGATACGCTCATGAACCCTGAGTTGCTGCCTGGGATGAAGTTTGATCCTCATCTATAACCTAAGAACCAATCGGAATACCTGGTGAAGCTATTGGTGGAGTCATACCCTCAAGAAACCAAAGTAAATGAACCAAAGTGTCCTGCAACATAGGAGTAGCCACAAAACCTGTTGGATATTGGGCTGGCCCTACACCATCCGGCTCATACTGAACCTCCTCAACCCTAACCTCATGCTATAGTGATTGTACCCTAGCTTGGGCTCGAGCTATAATCGTAGCCCATCTCCTACCTCGATGTCTAGGTCTTCCTCTACCCTATCCTTTAGCTGGGGCTCTAACTGTAGGTGTAGGGGCCTCGTCCTCACCCACTGCTGATCTCGTCTGAACCATCTTAGAAAGAGTGAAACAAATATACTTAGAAGTTTCTCAAGTCAAGCAATCATGACAAGGAATCATGAAAAGGAATTAAACTAGATGGAATCTTTCCTTAGAATGTCCTACAGCCTTTCACAGATTGGATACGGACATCAGTGTACCAATCCATAAGACTCTATTAGACACCTTACTCTTGTACTGGCAAGAATGGTGAACCTGGAGATCTGATACCACTCTGTCACGACCCTAAACTGGACCCTGATGGTGCCTATATACCCCCCCAATAGGCAAGCCAAATCCAATAATGCGGAAGACAACAAAATCAATTTATATAAAGTTAGCGAAAGATATGAATATAAGGGAGATAGGGCCAATAGCATATATATACATACCAATAGTACTAAATATAAAAAAATTGCCCTAAAATGAACAGGAAGACAATATATACAAGAACCAATGCGGACCTGGTGTAACTGGTATAAGAGTGTCTAAAGTACGAAGTAGATATACAACATACTATGTCTATCAAAAATACAAAATATAGACAAATATGGTAGATGGAAAGGATGTAAAGTCTCCAAGGTGCCAGGAGCTCACCGCGATCCGGACTGCAACAGGCCTCGAACGAAGGGAGGATTACTAAGGGTGGCTCATACTAGGTGTTGCATCAGAAAAAAGATGCAGAGTGTAGTATGAGTACCAAGACAATGGGTACCTAGTAGGCATCATAGGCGGACTGAGCACAGAAAGATAATATATAACATATGTTACAGAAAAGTAAGCCAACTACAAGGATCCACTTAAATCTTGTTAAAAAACCAAAAACAGAACTAATCGAAGCAACAAGAAGGAAAATAACAATAGAATTAATCTAGGAAACCGACAACCCATGTATACGCAAGCTAATGCAATGCAAGGGGAGATGATGTGATGCATATATGTTTAAAAGTAAAACCCAGAATTACACATCGGGAGCTCAGAATTTAACATCAGACTCATCAATATGTGCATAGAAAGTAAAAACCTGAAATAACACATCGGGGTACCCAAAATCGATCATTGGACTCATCAAATGGAAGCAAATGGAGAAAAGGCCCGGAAACATCACTCAGACTGGCATAAAAATAGTATTTTTCTTTCCTTTCAAAAACCAATAGTAATACCACAATAATTCCTTTAAGATCCGAAAATAAAATTAATTATAGAGAATCTCAAGTTGGGACCAAAAACCTCAAAAATAATTCCTTTCTATACAAATGGCATTAGAATGCAGAATGAGAATGTAAATTTCAACATTCAAAATGTAGCACACAACATGGAAAAATAGGGCAAAAATACCCTCCAATCAAGAGAACTGACCTAGAAACTTTTCCCAAATCCAAGCTATGGCCTTGGGCCCACAATTACGAACAATGGTAAAATAAAATTAGAAGAATGTAAAATAACTCCGTAAGCAACTAAAACCAACCACTCTACCTCTAAAACCTCCTAGAAGCATACTAAGGATTCTACGATAGGCACAATAATACTACGAGCTCCTAGACTAAGGAAAACCTGAATATTTCTAATCTATGATTTGAAATGGCCAAAATAATACAAGTAGCATGATTTAAGCCTAATTCTACCTAGAGTCCAACCTAACGTCCCAATAATATATATACTATAAAATCTAACTAAACTCAGTCTAGGAAAGTAACCGTAACCTACCTCGGGGCCAAACTGCAAACATGAACTGTCACTCGTGAGCCTTCCCTTTTTGAACAACCTCAGAAAGTTGCCATGTTATCACAACATAACCAAGGTGTCAAGACGAGAAGAATGACACCCATATTTCTATATGAAAATTTAGGCCAAAAATCAGGTCGGAAAATGACCCTTAGGGCCTGCACAATAAAACAGAAAGTACAAATCACAATTATGTTCGCAATGGGTTAGATAACCCATACCCAAAATTTGGGTGCAAACGGGACTTATTTCGAGGCCAAAAATAGCCCCAAAGTACAACTAGTGCAAGAGAATTCACAAGGGGAAAACCAATGAAAATTTTGAGATTAAGGAGAATTAAATCAACGGAGAAAAGGAGGGGGATAGAAGGGACTTACCGGATGAAGAAGACTGAGCAATGGAGTTGAAATCGGAGCTTGAGAGCTTATCAATGGAGAAATTTCATAAATTTAGAGGAGAAAACAATGTTGGCAGTTTAAATAGCTTCTAGGGGTCCTCCATCGCGTTGTGAGAGACTCCACGCCATCGTGAGGAAGCACTGGCAAGACCATCACAGTCACGACGGTCAAGCCATGCAATCATGTAGAGCAAGTTAGACCAGGTCCCAGCCTACTTCATTGCGGTCGTGAGGAGCAACCCACGCAATCGCGATGGTCAAGAAACTAGACCATCATGAACGTGATGGCCACCTTGCGGTCGCGATGACCAAACTGGTCTGCAATAAATTAGTAGCAACCAGCAAATTCACAAAGGCTAAAAGTGACCCGACGGACGCTTTGGATTCATTCAAAACCTTGTGAACACAAACCGACTATGCAACACTACCACAAATTACATTCTGGACTCAATGGAATCAACAAAACTCCCAACGGAGATTGTTTTAATGAAAAGTACACCCCATGCCCAAAACCTCCTCGAAACTCAATACCCTTAAACAATTCTAGAAGCCTCGAGATCCGAACCAAAGGTCCTTCTAGCCCAAAGTTGGCATTCCAGAGATAACAGTGCTGACAAAATTTCCATTCGAGGCTGTCCTCTCAAAATATTAACCAAAGTCAACCTCATAAGCCAAGCTGGCCTCAAAACACAGAAAATAACACTAAACCAAACCGACAGCACCCAAACCCAGACCAAATGTCCCATTAGACCAAAATCTATGTTCTAAAGCCAACGGAACTGTCGAAATTTGATTTTGAGCATGTTTAACAAGAAAGTTGACCAAAGTCAAAGACTTTTTAAGTTAAAGTTCTAAAATAGGAAAATGTCCATAACAACCTAACAAATGGCTTAGGCACCGAACCATTAGTTCTGGAAAGTCATTAATGACTTTTAGCCACTAATGGAAACCTTGTAATGCAGAAAAAATATGGAAAAATAGAAAATGACATGGAGGGTCATTACAATTATACCAATGGGAAATTGTTTCGATGGGTACATTGACCTTGGTGTGTCCCATGTAGGTCATGGATAGTTGGGCAGAAGTAATACCCTTTATCATCTATGTACAGATTTTTATTTATGTTATTAATACTGTGAGATGAGACTGAGGTTACTCGAGCAGTGCACGAGTGAGCTGGGTGGGTGACCTTGATGTGATCTTGAGATGGACGAGTTATAGAGATCATAAGTCTGAGCGATTGAGCGGGCATAATATCCATAGTGTTTGTTGATTGTATCTTATTTGAGTATTTCATGTGATTAGATGCATCATGGTGTCTAGTTTGTCTTGGTTGGTTTATTTCATGACTGTTGGTGACTATTATGTACTTGAATGTAATATTCGATGTCTTTGGGTTACCGTTAGACCCTTGGTGTCTATATTGGATATACATACGTGAATAATTGTTTATGTCGTAAATGGTAAGGCTAAAATGGGTGAAACTTATCCTTATAACTATGTTAAAGTTGTTATAGATAACTGCTAAGGTTAATTAGAACCTAGAAGGTTAATTCAATTGTTGTGAGTTGAAGTGGATTAATGAACGAGGTAGGAACTTAGAGGAAAAAGGTTGAAAGTGGTGTGAGTTTAATTGTTAGTTGTCATGTTTATATTTTTGACTTAATAAGGTGTTGCATGATCTAGTCATGGTTAGCCAATAATACCTACCAGTTTGTGTGGTTGTACTGACTCTACTCTTGCTACATCTTTTTTGGGTGTAGTCAAGTTGGAGGACTAGTTGAAGTTCTTATGTGAAGTGGAGAGTACTCATCAACAACTTATGCTCATTCTATTATTATGGTGGGAGCTGTGTCTTTTGTTTTGTCCTTCATTAATTCAGAAGCTCTTGTATATGTCTAGACTAGGTCTTTGTTTAATTAAAGGTGTCCAAAAGACCATTTTATTAATGAAACAAAATAGCTAAAACAAAAACAAAAGAGCCCAATAATAGGCCTATAATCCGGACGGTAAATTGCCAAAAAACAACTAAACTAAGAAGAATAACAAAAACAGCTAAAAAGAAAAGGTCAATCAATCTTCTTTAGCTAGCAGCTATGGATGGAAGGAGATCTCAAAGCAACTAAGTAACTCATTCGAGGAGAGGCTTTTGATCCATAAGAAAATTGAGTTCTGATTGTGTTTACCAGAGGTATTTACAAGTATCACAAATGCCATAAACTCAATCAGGTGAAGACTTCTTTGACTTAATCTTCTATTAATCTGAAGATCCATAGATGAGTTACTCACAAACCCTTCATCTTTTTGCTACATTTAGCCAATATAGGTTGAGAATAACATTGTTTCTTCACTTTGCTGACAGGTTGAGCTCAACGAGGAACTAATACCACTGTCTAAGTAAGATGAAGTTACAGATATATCCTCTCCTTTACCAGGTAAGCAACATAGCTTTCTATCCTTTGTCCCATTGCTCTTTTTTGCTAGAAGGCACTCCAGCCTTGTTGACTTCTTTACGGTGCTTCTATGATGGCAGGTTCCACTTCTGACATCCTCTATATTAGGTAACCCTTGGCTAGTTCTCTAACAAATCTTAGATTTCTTACTGTTGCGGATCAAATTTCTGTGAACTTGTGTTTTATTCTGAAAGGATTGCTGCATGTGTTTCTTGTGTATTTTGCTTTGTTCTGTTGGTTTTATGATTATTCCTTGCTAAGCTTACCTCCCCCTATTGTTCAAGCTTCATTTTGAAGCTTTTTGATTCTATGGTTTGGTATCTGGTCTCTCCATGTTGAGAATGACTTTGGCTTCCCTAGGTAGGTTTTGTAATGTAGGGTAGGTTAGAATATTTGTACCGGCAAAATACAAAACCTAGTTAGCAAAAAAGTATGCTAGTTTGTTACCTTCTCTAGATGTGTGTTCCACCATAGCATTAACATTCTCCATTTGATTATATATCCTTTTCATCTCTATTGCTATACTCCATTTAATTTCCCAATTCCCATAAAAGATATTCTTTATGGTTAATGAATTCGTCTCCATTA
Source organism: Jaltomata sinuosa (assembly GCA_003996215.1). NCBI lineage: Eukaryota > Viridiplantae > Streptophyta > Magnoliopsida > Solanales > Solanaceae > Jaltomata > Jaltomata sinuosa. The sequence continues at coordinate 4,744 of QJPP01003999.1, read as the reverse complement.
TCAATGGTAGATAGTGATGATTAACACAATATTCTAATCCCATCCTAAAAGCTAGGACCTCAGCTGCTAGTTTAGTGTTATCCCCATATTTTCTTCCATCAGCATATATTAAACTCCCAGAATAATCTCTAATACACAATGCTCCAGAACATGGGCCAGGACTACCATTCACAGCCCCATCAGAGTTGCACTTAAACCAGCCCCTTATAAGTGCCTTCCAGTAGACCGCTTTGCAATCTAGCCTTGAAGTGTACTCCTCTAAGAATTGGACCAAGTCAGTCCAAGTAGTAGGCAAATTATACATCCAGCGGTAGATGCATTTATCCATAAAAGTTAGGTTCCTGCATATTTCCATCCTCATGCTAAGAATATACAATCTTCCTATTTGCTTCACGGTTTTTCTTCTTTTACATTTCTTCCATAGAATAAACATTGGGATTGCTTTATAGATCAGTCTTAGCTTTGGTACAACATCAACATTCCACCACTTGAGAGTACTTTCTTTGACCTGTAGGAAAGGTTCAGTTATAACTGTGCCAGCTGCAAAAAAATTCCATATAGAGTTAGAGATAGGACATGTAATAAATAGATGCTCACTAGTTTCCAGGACACCATTTCTACAGTAGCAAAAAGTCTCATCATTACTCATTCTATTTCTGATAAGGATTTCTCCAATACGTAATCTCTTTTTCCATAGTCTCCATAGGAAGAAGGATACCTTTAAAGGAAATCCCTTGACCCATATTTGCTTGATGTTTTGTAGTTTTTTATCCCTTTGTCTAATGCATTCCCAGGCACATCCAACAATGAACTAACCAGAGCTATTCAACATCCACCAGGGTTTATCCCATTCTTCAGACCTCTCCACACAGTTAATACACCTATTAATGTGATTACATACCTCATCTACGAATAATTGTTGCATAACATCATAATTTTATCCCCCATATATGTACAGTTTACAGACTTCTTCCATTTGATCATTATACACTCTATTTATGGGCATACAGTAATGAAGGGCAACCATTTGTGTCCAATTATCATACCATACACTAGAGTGTCCTTTATTAAGTTCCCACCATATCTCTTGATAAAACATGTCTCTGGCCTCCAGCATATGCTTCCATATCAGTGTTCCCCCTTTCCATTCCACCATTTGGGGTCTTATTTTTTTTGCAGTATTTATTACACATGTATATGGTCCAAAATGATTTTTGGGTTCAAAAAGTTCACCATAGTTTAGCAAAAAGTGCCTTTGAAACATCAAACAAAGACCTAAAGCCCTACCCTCCTTCCTCTTTTGGTTTACACAAATCAGTCCATGCTACCAAGTCTCTTATAAATCTTTTGTTTCTGCCAGTCTCTTTGAAGTTCCACAAAAATCATGCAAATATTCTATGCAAGTCATAGATCACAAACTTAGGAGGGTTAATGACAGACAACATATATATAGGAATTTGTTCAACACACTATTGATCAATACTGCTTTCCCTCCAAATGAGAGTAGTTTTCCTTTCTAAGCCTAAAGTTTATTATGTACCTTTTTCATCAACTCTGAAAAATGCACCTTCCTATTTTTGGCATGTCTAATGAGGCATCTGATAATGCTCAAGTAACAATCTCCATGCGAAGTTGAAAGCAATCATTAAGCAAAATAAAATTTATAATTCCCAACGCGAGTCGGGGTAGATCCCACAGAGAAATGATAGAGTTTCCTAAATGATTGACGTATATCAATCACCAATAGAGTCAATGTTCAAACAACAATAAAAGTACAAAGGGCAGAAATCAGACAATTGGGAAATCTATCACAATTCGCAATTCAAGTAAAAACGTAAAGTAAAACACGAGTTTTTATTAAGAGAGAGGACGACTATAGGTATGCTTCTGATGGGACTTGAGCACGGGTCAAGGTACTTGCTAAATTACATAAATTTTCACTAAACAACATGGGTAGAATTGGTTTTAGGCATGAATGTTAATCTATCAATCTCACAAGCATTTATCCAATGGTCTTTGTTCAAGCACCATGGTTTTATCATTAACCAACAAATATTTTCTTAGGGAAGTCACACTATATCTAGCTTAGACTCTTAAATGGGTATTTCCGATGAATTGAGCTATTTCTAGCCTCAATCTAAATGGAATCCTAAGAAACCACTAGTGAATTCTCATCCGAAATTATGAACCTCTTTCTCAAGCAAGAACACAATCAAGTAATTTCAATCAATGTTTGCAACCATTAATTTTAGAGTTAAAACATGGAGAATTCATAGACCTATAACAATTTAGAAATTATAAATACGAATAAACAAGACCCATACCCTTTAATCAAGTACCCATCATACACACAACCCTAGATAAGAAAACTTAGCCACTCATACTAAAGAAATAAGAAGCAATACCAAGTGGGTAATTTAAATTACCTTTTATTAATGGAAGAAATTTCCAATATCCAAGCTCAATTTACAAATCCAAGGTTGAATATGGAGAGAATTGAGTGAAACCCTCTATCTTTACTTGGGAGAGAAAACTTGTTCAACACACAAAAACTATTTAAAACTATAAAAACTATGATAAACTATGTCCAAATTGGGTTTTGGAAGGTTTTCAAATTGTCATATAAAAATTCTCCTCAAGAGGCTGCGCGCCACGATGTATGTTTTTCACATCCCGTTATGTACATCGCACAGCTCTGCCTTAGCAGACCAATAAATCTAGCCGATCTTCGGATGTTGTGCGATGTGGGGTGCGGACTATACTAAGTAGAGTGCGCGTTGCATGGTGGCTGCACCCCTTAGCAAATTCTTCTTTTTCTTTTGAGCTTCATACGGAGGAAGGTGCGGACTGCACCAAGCATTGTGTGTGTCACATAGAAGCCGCACCTCTCGGTAGAATCTTTATCTTTCTTGATCACTTCACACTTCAACTCCTTTTGAGCTCTTTAGGGTCCAATTCCTTGTTTTCTACTTTTGACCAACAGTACCTGCATTGACATCAATAAAGACCATAAGAACCCCTTCAATCTTATCAAAATATAGCAATAAATCATGATTAAAGTCATAATAAGTTGGTAGATTACCGACTTATCAAACCCCCAAACTTGAACTATTGTTTGTCCTCAAGCAAGATACTCACAAGGTAAGGAATGAATTATGCTCTACTCAAGGCACAAAAGGTTAATCTATCCTAAAAACAAAGAAAAATAATAAATAAAAGACTCAAACAAAAGACTCAACTACAATGCTTATCTCAATTTGGACCACCACATTCTCAAGGCAATTGTTCATTTCAAAACATTCATCACAAGGACTTCATTTCTCATTCAAAAATAGGAAAATTTGCCATTCAAAACAAGATTAAGCTTCTCAAGTCATTGGCATGGACCATCAAGGTTTGCATCGAGATTCGCCACATAACTTATCTCATTCATTTCTCTCAATTGAAATAGAGACTTTATGTATCAATCCGAGTGCATGATACCACTCACCACAAGAGAGAATCCTACTCACAATCATGCATTTCACAATACAACGGATTATAACAAACATTCTTCCTATATGCTTCACTGTGTTTCCTCTTTTCCATATCTTCCATAGAATAAACATTGGGACTTCTTTATAAATCAGTCATAGCTTTGGTGCAACATCAGCATTCCACCACATGAGAGTACTTTCATTGACCTATAGGAAAGGTTCACTTATCACTGTGCCAGCTACAAAAAAATTCTATATAGAGTTAGAGATAGAACATGGCATAAATAAATGCTCAATAGTTTCCGGGACACCATCCCCACAATAGAAACAAGTCTCATCATTACTCATTTTTGTTTCTGACAAGGACTTTTCCAATAGGTAATCTCTTTTTCCATAGTCTCCACAGGAAGAAGGATACCTTAAAAGGAAATCCCTTGACCCATATCTGCTTGATGTTTTGTTGTTTTTTATCCCATTATCTAATTCATTCCCAAGCAGATTCAACAATGAACTTACCAGAGCTATTCAACATCCACCAGGGTTTATCCCATTATTCAGACTTCTCCACGAAGTCAATACACCTACTAATGTGATTACATACCTCATCTAGGAATAATTATTGCATAACATCATAATTTTATCCCCCATCTATGTACAGTTCAATGACTTCTCCCGTTTGATCATTATACACTCTATTTATGGGCATATAGTAATGAAGGGATCTCAACTGGGTCCAATTATCATACCATACACTAGAGTGTCTGTTCTTAGGTTCCCACCATATCTCTTGATCAAAAATGTCTCTGCCTCCATCATATGCTTCCATATCAGTGTTCCCCCTTTGTCACGACCCAATTTCTCGGTCATGATGGCACCTACAACCCCCGGTAGGTGAACCAATCCCCGTAGCCCAGAACAGTTAGTAATGGGCTACTATCTAACAAATAAGAGAACAAGACGAGGAGAACAGATAAGAGGACTATAAATATATGCATATGCGGAAACTAAACCAAACCCCAAGACCTGGTATCATAGTACAGAGCCAAAACTACATACATGGAGTGCAAATAAACCAAAACTATATATACAGATGTCTCTGAATGGTAATAGAGTACATGAAGCAAAAGATAAACTAAAGCTAAGCTCCGATCGCCAAAAGCTCACCCTCAGTCTGAAGTAGTCCCCAACAGATCTCCAAGCATGAATCACAGCGATCTAACAGCGATGGCCATGCTAGGATCTGCACCCAAAGATGCAGGGGGGTAGGG